>LJIJ01001898.1:0-34480 GCA_001718145.1 Orchesella cincta
AAAAAAAGAGAGAGATCCTAGAAATAGAACATGCGGTCCCTTTATAATGGGCCGTTAAATGTTGGACAGAGTCCTTGTTCATTCCAACCGCCCCTGTTTATCTTCATTTGGGGCAAATACTTCTGATCTGAGCTATGATGACGTTCCCACCTAGAATACCAATATTGCGGAGTGGCATGAAGAACTTCCAATATTTCCAGCGCTGAAAATAATTGTAACATTGCCTCGCAACTTTGATTGCGAACCAAATCATACACCAGCCACAATAATCTGTCGTGAATACTGTTCTACTGCTCCAATTCATGCAACCGACTTTGATAATTTGTTATTTGATGAAATAACATGACTTTCAGGTCCTGACATCAGTGTGACGGCTGATAACAAACGATGTGAGAATGTAAAGCCAGTGTTATCTTAACGAGGCGGACTCCTCACAATAACTTTTTATCTCCGATTTGGCTGAAAATTTGCAGGATGATAGATTTTTATGCGTAGATTACGAATCTGTAATCAGCTGATCTGTTTAGCGATTTTTTGATTTTCGAACAGCGGGAATTTTTGGTTTTTTGCCGTTTTTTCCCTCTGGGGGGCGCCACGATCGCTAAACAGATCAGCTGATTACAGATTAGTAATCTACGCATAAAAATCTATCATCCTGCAAATTTTCAGCCAAATCGGAGATAAAAAGTTATTGTGAGGAGTCCGCCTCGTTAAGATAACAGGCAGTTTACTCTCTTCAATATCATTGTAAGGAACAAAAACGATACAAACTCCTTTTTCAACTCAAAAATGGTGACTCACAATGTCTGCATTGAACTGGTTTGGAAAATGAGCTAAAACTGCTTAAGCTTTCTGCCACTCAATGTAATTGGAAAAGAAACTTTACTATGAATTTAATGCAGGTTTGTTGTATGTTGGTGCCTTAGACCTTTGATAGTGCCGTTTGTTGATAGACAAAACCAAAATGCAAGAGTGCCGATGGGAAAAGTGCTTGCATTTTCTAAACAATTTTGTCTTTAGGTTTACATTTAATATATGTTGTGTTTTTTATATGTAGTTTAAATCTAGATCTACGCTTTTATGTATATTTATAAAGTTGCAAATTTTACGTTTTCGTCTGATATTAACAATTTGTCTTCACATTATCTTGCACTCGTGGAAGAGAGACGTGCCAACATTCAATGAAATTTGACTTTTCAAACATACACGATATGCAGGGGTAGTTTGAAGGAAGTTTAAAAATTTAAATTTCCACAGTTCAATCAATTCATAACATTCAAGATATGAAGAAAAAATTAATAATCAATACATTGTACAACTTTTAAAGAAATTTTTTAAGAAGAATCCATGATCTAACGTTTTGCCAATATTTTAAAGATGGACCAAAATAATTTTTACTGATGATGACGTGCAAGGAGAAAGAGAATTGGATTAATTTCTTGCCGCCCTAGAAGGGCACTGGTGATGTGCGAGTGTACAGCCGCCACTTATGTTATGTACAGTGTACTTATGTACAGCCAAGCCTACTCTTCGAAAGGCGATTGTTTAGTAATATTTATCGTGGAAACGTTTGTAAAACAAGACTATCTAATGAAATACTTGAATACATCCACCAAATTGATTTTCATCCTGAAATTACAATCAATAGAAAATTGCAACGAAATCTGCTAATGATAATTGGCTTCGTTATAATTTATTTCAACATTATTTGAGGTACTCTGAGATCCTCTTTTATCCAAATTAACTTGTTATATGTATTTTATAACGAAAAATTAGAGATGAGGGAAAGGAAAATGTTTTTAAAATATGCTAAACTTTAGGAGAAAGTGATTTCCAATTATCCCAATTCCAATGGATGACGCCACAGTAATTATTTCAATGACTCATTTCGTCAGTGGCAGTGGTCATCCACGTTATCATGTTTTCGTAACCATTTTCATCGTAAAAAGTTGTTTACAGAGTTAAGTAAGTCTATATGATAAAAACCATGCAATTTAGCAGATGCAAATTGCATAGAATTAACAATGTAAAAAAAACATCAAACATAGTGGATTGATAATTCATTCCGGTAAATTTCAAGCCATGATGAGTTCATAGTCATTCCACCGAAATTCAGTTTTGAGTACATTTATTTACTCAATACGGATTTTTGCTTCAATTAACACGATGTTAGAATCAATTTTGAGTGGAGATTGAATTTGAAGTGCCGTTGTTTACTAAAATATTGTAAATCCGAACCAACCGACAGTTCGTAAAACTACCCATCAGCGCCTGTCTCCGGCTGTACTCTTACATTTATAATGTGCAAGTTTGATAGCGCAGTTATCAAAGTCATGTGTGTTTATGGCTTCTGGTTCTGTTCAAATATAAAATAAGCTAAAACATGAATAATTTGGTATATGCACCGTTTGTTGCATTTATATGTCGTTTAAGCACTATTTCATGCCTTAAAAATTAATAAATGTCGTAGATCAAAACTGAAACTTGAAATATTTGTTAAACGGGCTGTGAGATAATTTTAAAATGTAAATGTATTAAAGACTTTGGAGATAGGAGATATAATAAAAATGTTTAAAGTAATTACTTTCTCAAAACAATTGAAAGCATTAGCTATGCGAATCACATATGTTTATGAAAAACGAAGCTTGAAGCAATGCAGTAGAGATATAGTAAAGTCATTGTCGAAAGACATTGAACTGGGTTACCCAGTTCAGAACTCACAGCAAACTCATTCCTACTCTATTTTAAAAGGGGGATTTGAAAATACTTCAGTCAGTATTTCCAAGGTTTCAAACTTGATCAAGCCTTTGGTCAAGACACGAACCACTGGAATTTAAAAACCGAGAATGAACACAGGCTGAGAAAGTCCATTCAGAGTATGGTCAGGTCATTCAAAAAATTGGACTTAGCAATGAAGGTAAAATTTGAATATATGTACTATTTCGGTTTAATTTTATCATTCATCATCAAATCTGCTACATTGAGTCAATTAAAGTCAATTTAGTCAAAACCGACGTAAAAAGTGTCATATTTTAACTAAATAATAACAAATTAATTTACAAATAACTCTTTGCCTGATGATGCACTTATTTTAACGCGAAACCGGTCGCAGCAATAAAGAGTTCAAATTTTAAGTTCCACTAGCTTTGTTAACTTTTATTACCATAAATAGCTACAGCTTTTTCCCAAATCAAATCTGCTACATTGAGTCAATTAAAGTCAATTTAGTCAACTGAATGTCTCCATTTGCATAACTTGCATTTACGCAATAAAATATCAGATAATATATTTCAGATAAAAAACGAATGTTTGTAAGTGAAAATCTGGTAGCTCAGTCTTCAAACTCATCTGTCTTTATGACATCCCGTTCTGTTCTAAAGAAAAAAAATAAAACATGGATTATTTTTATAAACTCCGTTTGGTGTATTTTTATGCCGTTTAAGAAGTATTATTGAATAAACACATTGATTTAAACTATAGGTTGACCCAACAAATTTTGGTACTTGATAAGTATATAGTCAGAAAGGTATAGAAAAGTAGGTGTAATGGAAACTTTGGAGATAAATTTGTAAAGTTACTACTTCCTCAAGACAATTGAGAGTATTGGCTGAGAGTATCACACACGTGCAAAAAATAGCATCACATGATCTTGTGTAGGAAGGGCAATGCCTCACAGATTACAATGGACGATAAGCCAAAAGAATTCCCAAAGACCATTGAAATAAATTTAGATCTAGACTGAGACAAGAAGAATCCACGAAACACATTATATCCTGAACACATCTACTTCTACATCATTTCGTGTGGCCTTCCAATTTTTGAAATATTTGTGTTTCAATGACGCAGATGAAAGAGTCTACCTGCGTCAAGTCATGGAAGTTCTAGTGCGTACAGGTTGCATGGCAGATTCCAACTGTAATTAAAAATCATGTCAGCTCATTGTTAAATATGACGGCTGAAACAAAACAATACAACAATATATGTAGGTAGTTTACACTTAATAATTATTTCGAATACCTAAAAAGAGCTGCGATCTCCATTCATCTTCCTTTCAGATTTCCAGCTCCATCAAAAGAGGTTGTCTCGTTTGAGACCGCAAATAATTCAAAATGTGTGTTCTAGTAGCGACAAGTCATTCCGACAACGAAATACCTGTCGATAGAGAACTCACAGGCGAAGAATTAAAAGGATTACTAGAAATTGCACGCTTGAATAAAGGTTGGTGTTATTTTCAATGATTTTTATATTATAAAAACATACTCGTCATTACATAATTTACTCATTTTTCTTCAGATTTCCTCAAATCCAGAAGAGGTAGTCATTTTGTTAGGAGATATTTGGAAGAGGCTTCTGAAAATGAGGATCTTCTCCTACGATTTCTGCGTGGACGGAAATATAATGGGAGGCGGGCATGGGAAACGGTAAGTGTCTTTGCGAATGAACTGTTTATCTTAGAATTTTTCAACATAGGTTTCTTGTTTTTACAGCTTAAACGATATGCTGAAGTACGATATGATGTGTATTCTGAAGTATTTCCTCAAAAATATCCCATGGAACTCCGCTCGTTGCAAGAAAATCCAATGCTTGGAGTGCTACAACATCGGGATAATTTGAGTCGAAGAATAATGTTTATAAATGCAGGTAATTTAAACGTCACCAATATTTTAGTAAGCACTAGAATATTTACGAATGCTGTTAGATGTGACGAAGGATTGTATCTTTTATGATTGTTGTAGCGAATTGGGGTCCGAATGAATACTCGATGGAAATACTCACAATGACGAGCATAGTTTTAGCTGAGAAACTGCTCTTGGATGACGATGGCCTGAACGATGGCATCGTGTTTATTCAGCAGTGCTCTGGAGCTGGTCTGAAACAAGCTCAACAATACAGTTTGAGAGCAATGCGAAGATTAATTAATGTTTTTTGGGTATGGGAATTCCAATAAAATCTAACTTTCTCACGTATCCCTTGATTTTGATGTAATATTATTCGTTTTAATAGATAAATTGACAGTACGCGTTTCCCCTTGAAATCAAGGAAATTAACTTTACCTTAACGTGCCAACTATTCTCAGCTGTGCATTTAAAGGTTAGGTGTTTCCTGACGAAAAAACTCAAGGAGAGGGTGTGTCTCAATAGTATCATCTTATGTAATAATTATAGTATGTATGAGATTGATAGCTAATTGAAAACGTGAAGTTTCAGCTCATATATTTGGACTTGAACAGATTAACACAGCGTATATGCAACTATTTCTCGTGAACCCCCCAACTACGCGAAAATCATAGGTGGAACATAGTGCTCATGACGCTGTTGATTCAGCATTCTCTGACAATATGAAGTGAAATTATTAAATGTTCAAGGTGACACGTCTGCTACATTCACCAACCACCTAAATAAACAACCCTATTACGACTAACTAGCTAAATGCAGGGGATGGGGTTGGATCTTGTCTGAGTATGTTCGGCTGAGTTATGGAGGGGTGCCGGGGTACACTGATTGCCGTTGAACTCTAACGTATTTTCTGGAAGAAATATAAAATTTTCAGGAAAAACGACATATTTGTCAAGTCATGTAGATGTTAGTGAGATCGCTCTATATGGGGTTGTGTGCCTAATTAAGCGTTTTAATGCCATAACCTGATAACGTAATGAAATAGATTACAAATATTTTGACATCTCTGTATTCTTTTTATCTAGAACTGGTGAAGTTCGTCGTGTGATGATCGGAGTTGTTTTAATTGTAGCATCAATTATATTATCGGTTGTATTCATCGTCATGCAAAACAGATGAGAAATTTAAATAATTGGGTTGCATTGCCTACATTCAAGTTTTCCCAGCAGCACAGAAGTCATCCATATCAATCCAGTTCACTTTGCTCGAGAGACACGCTCCGCTTAGCGACAACTGGAATTGAAAGTCAAGTAACTAGGCATATCGGGTTTTTGAAACCTGTGCTTACACATAAACTCAAAGTTGCTCATATCATGAAGTGACTTTTTCTCTTCTCTAAAACCTTTACACAACTTTTACTTTGCATTAATTCAGCTTCTTTTCCCCTTCAGCCATAAATACACCACATTGGTGTAATGACGTTGTGCTTGCATAGGCTACCATAATACGCATCACTGTGGTGCTGCTGCATTTAAAAATACAACCCCAAACTGCACACACAGAAGACTGTTCCTGTGCCATGCCGCGAGGACCCCAAATTACGCTCACATTCGACTGTCATTGGGAATATCCCCTGACTCCCGAACTACCGTACAGTGATGTTCAAATATCTTAATTATTGAGATAAAGAATGCGAGGCCCCTAGTAACTTTATCTTATAATAATACTGGGATCTGGGTTCCCTATTGGCGACAACAGAATTGGAGGCATGCATTTAAACTCCATCATCTGTAAAGACCCATTTTCTCACATCTTTTTCAAGCGCAATGCAAAATGGGAGAACGTATCACTTTTTAAGAATTAACCATGCACCGATTAAATGAAACTACCTTTTATGTAAATACTTCACTTAACAAAAAGCAATATATATTTTGGCTGTGGATGTTAAAATTTGTGTAGTGTAGATTTTGAAAACAGTAAGATTATCATATCTGAAGATTTTACTCATATATATTAAGCAACACAAAACTCAGCACTCTTTTGCGGCCTCGTCTTTAACTTGTAGGTAGTGGTAATAATAAGAACGGTAGTAAGTTATTTTTCTTGACAATAAAAGCCCATTCAGTCTTACTCAAATAAACATCTAGAGAAGCAAAAGGACTACTAGTGTAGCAGAATGTGCATACATATGTATGCTGGTCTGGATTTAATGTATAGTAGCGATCTTAAACTACAAACTGCTGCATATAAGTGGAATGATTCAGCTGAAATTAAGTACAGAACTTCAGCCGATAAGCAAACGACGTTCTACTTCATACCATCAACCGGAAGTGCCAAACTAAAGGAACGTGACATAGAAAAGTATATTCGATTGTATACAAATGCCAGTTGGAAGTCGTTTGAAGGTTATAGAAAAAGTCTATCGTTTGTGGAAAGTAGAAATGAATTAATAGCTGGAAAGTGCAACATGCACCTGTCGACGGTTTCAAAAAGATACATTTGTAAGCATGTAATAGGATAGCTGTAAGAAACAAAAAATTTGATTTGAGACCTGAAGCAAGGGATGTACCGATTGGCCAAAAGAGAAAACGTGGTAGACCAAAAAAAGCATTGATAGTTCAGTAGATTGGTATGTTGTCAATTTAATATCATGACACATGACAAAGTTTATCGTATTCATAAAACGCATTAATTTTTTTTAATATTTCGAAAATTAACTACAAAATGTTGTTAGTCAATTATTTTTCTTGTTAATAATGTTATGTTGTATCTTAATACACAGATTTTTGACCAGTGACAATGTATGAAAATAAGTGAAATTTTAAAATAAAAAGGTGTATTATGTACAAAAAAGTGATACGTTCTCCCTTTTTACATTTCGCTTGAAAAGAGTGAGAAAATGTCTTTTACAGTGATCATAAATATTTGTGCCATTATGGTAGTCAATGCAAGTATCATGGATACATAATGTGTGAGGTTATCATCTTCAGGTAAGCATAAACTCAGCACTGATACGGTTAATATTGAGGCATTGCTACGTAGCTGCTACTTGAAGCATGAAGTCGAAATATATTCATTCCAAACTGCTTGATGTTTTTGCCAGTCAACATTTTCCTGAAAACTTTATTTTATAATAGTTACGATAGGTCCAAAAATCAAGAAGTGCGCATTGAACCATAATGTTAATTAAAATACCATTTTTATCTTCAAACATTTTACTAATCGCGTGAAGTCAGCTTTTAAACTGCTTAGTGTTTAATGTAGGCCTTACTAGCTCAAATTTAATACATGCCTTGATCACCACTTCTGCATCTTTCTGAATGAAACCTACCTGCAATCAGTATAATATTACGTAGTAAACATTCACCTGCGGTGGCGGAATTGTCCACACAAAAATTTGCAACTTTCTTTTATACCATCAATATGATTATCACTCATTTTATCTTGCAAGCCACTTTTATTACATTGTACGGTTTCAATGCATATAATGGACATAAAAATTTGGAACTGATTGATTTACGGAATGTAGTAATTTTAGGCTGTTCCAGGATTTCGTAATCAATCTTTTGCTAGTTTCATGATCTCAACGTTCAATGACTGGTAGAATGTGATTTTTTAGCCCAAATTCAAGATACAATTTCACAAGTTGGAGGATGTTCAATGAAAATGTCTAAAGCAATGAAATATCTTTAAGATTACATTTAACTATTTATTGGATGCGAGGATACATTCGAAAAGCCTAAATAGTATGTCCTCATAGGCTACTTAAATAAATAAAAGCACAGGAACGTCTGTCAAGTTCACAAAGTTTTTACTATGACTCAAAATCAATGAGTAGAATTGATTTTTAATGGCTATATTTGATGGTATTTTAAACTAAAGAATCTTCACGGCGCCATGTCCATCAAGAGGTCAACTAGTGGAAGTATGAATGATTTATGATGAAACCTGTGCTGTAGTACATCGTTGCAACCAATTAACTTTATACTCCCACAAGTTCGAACTGTTTGCTGTGGCTCAATACGTTTTACATGCAAGGTATGATCACAGGGTCTTTTAAGCTAAGCTATTTAATCAAAATACTTTGTTGCAAAGCTTGTAAGAATTCTTTGTTTTATTCGAAAATGCTTTTTGACTTTTGAACATCCTTAAACCATTAATACGCCAAGCAGCCATATGTGCACCCATTTTGCACTGCTGTAATTGGTTGAAGATGGGAATAAGCTTCAAAAATATGTTTTAATGATATAGGTGTTTTAAGTGTATGCCGTTTAAAAATATTTTAAAATTCAAAATATTATATACGTTGGTAGGTCATGATGGAAAATGTTACTAGGACCAAGTTAGTTAACTTAGCAGTTCATAAATGGAGTTTTGCGTTGCTTCCTTGATTGAATATATGAAAACTTGATATAAATTGTATTCGAGACATAGTTTTATGATAAGTTAGCATAAAAATGTGTAAAGTAGCTCCTTTTAGAGCATTTGCAAAGTATTAAACGAAAAGCAGCTTCGTATATTTGTATTAAATTGGGAGGGTAATGCCGCACATAATATAATGGATTCAACATTAAAAATGAAGTACTTGATGCTTGTGTGCTTGTTAGACACAGATTTGCAGGCTATCATCCTGTAAATACATAATTCGATGTATTGTTTGTTTCATTTATTTCTCCAAGCTACAAAGATACTTATTAGAGAGCTACGCTGGAGCTGAATTCAGGATTGACAGTAGTTTCATGAGCTTTTGAATTCAATGGGTGAAGCTTGTCGACGTTCTTAAAGTCTTCTTAATACAAGTTTATGCAAAATTCATATATCTAAATGAGTCACCGCAAAGGACCATAACTCGACCTACCAAGTTTCATTTTTTTTAGATTTTCATCATTTCAACAATTTATTACATTTTTGGAATGTCAACATTCTATTTGCATCAAAGTCTCTCTAAGAGTAGAAGGATATACATCCATTTTTCTATAAATCTCGTGCTTTGGGATACTAGATGGTTGTGGCTCAGGTACTATGTGTACACAATAGTTTCAAGTATGCATGCCACCAAGGAACCTTGCTTGTCTTGCAAGGTTCAGCATTATTTTAAAAATTGGTCTATTTAAAAAAATAAAAATTAAGTGCCTCATAATAGAAAGGTACTTCTTTGTGATTTGAAATGAAAGTGATTTATTTCCACGCAAACCTCTATCTTTCACAACTAGAAATATTAAACTCGAAATGTATTTTTACTCTCGACTCTCTGTCCGACTCGGTGTGCAATCGGTTGCGAACTGGCTTGTTGTTGGTTTTGGACCTTGGATGATGAGGCAAGGAACCTCCACATCATCCACTTTCAAATCGGTGGGGATCGGTGGGGCGATGGTGATGGCGAGTGTCGTCCGTGTTGCTGTGAGGCAAAGCAGCCTCACAAGGTTGGTAGGCATAGGTCCTAGAGACCCATGAAACTCCATATACTTGACGTAGTCAATGTATGTACGAAAGTAATGTCACTTTTCCTCTTCCGGTCTCCAAGTGCTAAACTAGTTTAAGGCCATCACAGCTGCAGCATGTAAAATATTTAATATTTCAGCCAACCCTTTTATTTCATACACCTAGATGAAGTTATCAATAAACCTGAACAAGATAAAGAAAGGACTTCAGAAACTGAATCAAAATTGCTTTAAAACAGAGTTACAAAACTTAAAATCAAAATACAACCAGCAGTTGAAGGTTTATTCCCTCCGTAACAATTAATAATATTAATAATTTAGTAAATTTTGGTTTAACTTACCCTTTCATATCATACAAGGGTGTAGATGTACAAAAACAAATATTGCAATATCAGCATTCTTAAAATGAAATGTTGAAGCTCGACACTACGACTTTTCTGAACACCTAAGCATGCCACGCCGTCAGGTTTTCCCTTGGAAATTGTTTAAAAAGGCTTTTAAAATGTTTTATTGATGTATGTGTTGTAAGTTTACGCCGCTTAAAAATATTTGTAAGTTCAAAATTTCATATTATATTCTAGGTCGAAGTGATATATTGTGTTTAGAATTAAATAAACCAATTTTGCCTTAGTATAGACTTATCATTGCGTCGCTTTCTTGGCTAAATAAAACTATATGAATTTTACTACTAAATAAAACGATATTTTGACGATAATTTAACACAATTGTGTAGAGTAGCTACTTGTGCTTAATATTTGAGAGAGCATGCAGTGTATTCTACGCGAATAGGCTTCTTTTATTTATATAATATGCTAGGAGAACGAATTCCCTTAAAAGAATGCTCGCTTTACGAAGAACGAGGTACAGTTAAGATGGCAAAATTTGGTAAAAGTACTTGCGAAAAAAACAAAGAAGTGCTAAAATGTTGTAAAATTTTTTGTAGTAAAATGTGGTTAATTCAGTTAAAACATGGGTGCGTTATTATTATTATTATTATTATTAATACACAATCAGCACCCTATTCCAAGGTAGTTACGCTGATCGGCTGACTTTACATTTCATTTACAGATATTTCAAAAGATAATTAAATTCATTGATTTAGCTTATAACTTAAGTGGAGAATTGAAATAATACATGTTAGTATAATTACACAATGGCATTATTTGAAAAGAAAAATAAATAGATAACAGTATTGTCAATAAGTTAAGTAAGAAGAGGTCATGCCACACTAAGTTAGTCTGGCTATCACATCATCAATGCAGGAAAGGTCACAACAATGTTCATTATGTATTTGTCTAGAGTTTATAATTTCATCCTTCACTCCGGATTTGAATTGGGCATATGTTTCAGTTGATAGGTTCACTATTGATATCCTTGTCCATGCTGAAGTGATGAGAAATTGAAGATGGTCTATACATTTGTCTTGTTTGGTAACTTGATGCGTCTTGGTTCTGGTTACAACTAGGTCAATTGCACTGCGGTTAAATAGTTAAATGAGGAGGACATAACTTTCTGTTCACTTGATAAGCTAAGCATTGTAAGTCAAATTCTACTTTTTCAGTTGGATTTAGCCAACCAAGCTCATTGAATTCAGCTCGAGTGTGACCGTATCCAAGTGCCAGATTCACAGCTGCCTTGAAAATTTTGATGATCGGCTTCATTGTTTTTGCTGCAGTTTCCCCATACGATGATCAAGTAATACATTTGGGATAATACAAGCGATTCAATCAGGGTCTTCAGATTCGCTGGATTGATCAAGTTTTTGATTAACCTAATTCTGTAAAGGGATTTATAGCAGTTGGAGGTTACTCGACGAATGTGTATTTCCCAACTTAACTGAAAGTCTTTAGTGAGACCAAGACTTTTAACTGTAGGTGATTGGGAGATGTGTGTATTATTAACCGTAATGATAACATCTTTGACAAGGTGAGTGTCCCTCTTCTTGCAATGCACTATTAGTTCAGTTTTTGTCACATTTAGTTCCAGGTCATTGTTTTTCATCCATTCAACAATATTATCACAGTCACTTTGTAATTTGCCAAGGTCTACCTCGATGTTGTCCCGGTTCAGTTCTTTCGACGTTTGCGAGTCATCTGCGTACAATGTGATTTTACAGAACTCGATCACTTTTGGTAGGTCGTTTATATATAGTGCAAACAATATTCCAGATAAGCATCCGCCTTGAACTAATCCACGAGAAGTTGTGATTTCCGTAGAGTTACCATCTTTGGTGGAAACATGCTGTTGGCGTTCTGAGAGATAAGATTTGAAAAGGGATGGGTCAATGTTGTAGTCGTCTAGTTTTTGATAAAGTTGAGGTCTGTTGAGAGTGTCAAACGCCTTGCTTATGTCAAAGGCTGTGGCGCATAAGATTATTTTCCAGGGCTGATTTGATGCAATTGTACACTCTGAGCTCAGCGTGCTGTGTGTTGTGTCTTGGCCTAAAGCCAAATTGACAATCGCTTAGAATTTTATGTCGATTTATATGGTTGATCAGTTGCAAATATACACATTTTTCAAATACTTTTGCCATGACAGGAAGAATTGAAATTGGTCGGAGGTCGTTTGTTGTTGTTACTTTTGAAGTTTTGGCTAGTGCAATAATTTTAGCTCTCTTAAGATCACTGGGTATATAGCTTTGTGAGATAAATATGTTGAGCATCGTAGTAATTAGTTCTATTGCACAATTATTTTTCATAAGAATATCAAACATTTTATTTGATATTCCGTTGGCATCTTCAGATGAGCTAGATTTGTTCCTCATGAGTCTCCACACTCTTTTTACTTCATTTGGGTAAAGCAATCGAACAGTGAAACGTTCAGGATATGTAGTTGGAGATGATGGAGTGGTGGCGATGACGTGGTTAGACACGCGATTTGAAATTGCTCCAAAGTGGTTGTTTATTTCGTCAGGAGTGAAAGGAATGTGGACATTATTTCTTTCCTTGATCATGGGGTTGATTGTTTGCCATAGTCCATTCTTTTGTATTTCTGAATCAATTTCTGATTTCTTGTCTTTAGAAATGCTCTGTTTTGTGGCTTTTCTTAAAGATTGATATTCATTGGAGTCTTTTTGTTGACAGTTATTTCGTAATTTTAGAAGATCTTTAGTGTGGTCGCTTAATTTGAGTGGATTTTCTTTCACTGTTATTCTTTTGTGTTGTACGGGAGCGTGTCTGTCAAATAGGTTGATAATAAACGAATGAACTTTCTTGTAGAAGCTATCAGGGTTGGTGTCATCCCACACATCTAAGTTGTTGTTGTTTATTTCACTGTGGAGTCGTTGTAGATTTATTTTGTTGTAGTTTCGAAATCTGATTGAAATCTTTTCGATTGGCTTGCGTTCGAATTGAATTGTTGTTGATATCAGAAGATGATCTGATATGTGTTGATCAGTTACGGATGTAGAAGAGCATATGGTTGGCTCATTTGTTATTATAAGGTCAAGCAGAGCTTCTCCTCTAGTTGGTTTGTCAATTAATTGCTTTAATTTGTGTGTTTTTAATAAATTTTCTAGTATACTGTAGCTCCAATCATGTTTTAAATTGAAGTCTCCACAAATAATAAATGGTCGCTTAGTAATCAGGAGTTCGGAGATCATCAGTTCTATTGCAAGGATATCACATTTTACTGTGTCAAGTTTATAGTTTGGAGGACGGTAAATACAGCACACGAAGAAGGCTTTTAAATGCCTGTCTTTAACTCTTTGAACAATAATCTCAACTTTTGATGTTTCTTGAATGATATCATGGCAGTCTAGTTTGTATTTTTCACTATGGATAACCTTTTTTGTCAGTATTAGTACACCACCACCACTTTGCTTTTTAGATTTAGTAGGGTCTCTGTCAAGTCGGATTGCATTGTGGTTATTAAATCCAAAGATTGATTTATCACTTGTAAGAAAAGTTTCACTAATACACAAAATGTCAATGTTTTCACTTGAGATCAGGTTTTGAAGAACCAGTAGTTTGTTGTTGACAGATTGAGCATTTATGTGGCTTATTTTTATTGAGGAGATCGTTGAGATGTGCTGTCTTCGTGATGATCCATTGGTTCTAAAAAATTGGGCTGTTCTCTAGTCGGAATATTATTTACTTCTATCTGTTCTCTAAATTTGAGCTCATTCGTGAGGTGAAAAGTTTTGTTGGGCGTTTGTACCGTGAATCTATTATAGTTGATTCTATTTGGAACTTTTGCTGTCGTTAGTTCTTTTGCTTTGTTTCTCAGTAGACCATGAGCTTTGCGTAGTGTGTATGGCAAGTCAGCATTGATGAAAACAGGAGGTTTTGATTTTTTTCTCTGTTCCCACACAAGATCGCGTTCTCTCATTGTTTCAAATCTGACACGGACAAATCGTGTTTTGTCTTTTTGAAAAGCTCCAAGTCTGGTGACAGTGTCTATCTTAACATTTTCAGTATTTACAAGTGTGTTTAGCAGGTTTTGGACTTTTGACCTCAGCATGCTGTCGCTCTCTTTCTCTTGGTCCCACAGTCCAGCAATAACTAAGTTGATTTTTCTGAGTTCTGTTTCAATTTGTTCTCGCTCAAATTTCAGTTCGTAGATTTGATTTTGGGCTTTGCTTAAGTTAGATGATAAAGTATCTACTTTTTGTTGGGTGTCTTGAACATCTTCATTTGTTTTCTTCAGTCCGTCCCGAATTTCATCAATTGATTTACTGATATCATCAATTTTGTCAAGTTTTGTGAGTTGGGCATTTATGTTAGCCAGGATAGTGCTAAATCCAGCACAAGATGAGCAGCTATCATCAGATTTGGTCTTCTTATTTGGTTGTTCATGTTCGTTAACAGTTTCAGTGCTTGAAGATTCTGCAGATTCTATATTCCTTCTTTTATTTTGTCGTGTTTCAGTAGTGGAATTTGCAGCTTTGCTCTGAGAGGCGATTTTCCCTTTGGAAGACATGGTATTGGGTTGATGGAGCTTGCCGGCGTCAGAAATTCTGTTAAATATCAAGTTCTCTCAGCAGTATTCTGTTCAGAGGTCAGGATGATACTGTTTTGTTTGTACAATTTAATAGTAATTACCTGCTGGAATGCCCAGCAGAGTACCGTGCATAATTTGTACTTGCTGGGACCGATGATGATGACCACTGAACTCCTTTCGAAATTCAGTGTATGCAGGCGTATTTGTTGTTAATTTTTTTATTTGTAAGTAAACTAGAGCTTATGAATTATCTGTTGTATAGTTTTGAAGTTTAAAATTCGGTTTTGGTCAAGTAGTAAAAAATTAAATATTGTGAGAGTACGATTTATTTACCTATTATTATTATGCTGTTTCAAAGATGTATTTATTTTAAACATAAAAGAACATAAGATTGCTGGATTGAATGATATCAAATGCAAGGCAAATAATTATTAGAACAGAAGATATGATGCGGAATGTATTAAACACAAACAAATTAACTCTTGCTTGTTCTCTTCTTCATTATTTTTTAAGTTTATTATTAATATTACAGTTTCTTATTAACTATTGAATAAAATATATTCCATCACGTTCTCATATTGTGTATTTATAATTTATAATCCAACATGAGAATTAAAGGGATGAGAGATGGGAACTTTCGTATTTTCTATAATCACCAATAGTCATCGCATCACATTTCCTCACAGTTCTGTCAGCCGGAGCTCTTTTCTATCCACACAATACGCATCCCTTCCAAATACGGCAGTAAAACAGAAAACACGGATTCTGTAAACCCAAAAAAATATACTTTAGTTATTGTGTTCTTGTAAATGTGGAGAGGAAAACATACACAGCCATGATTATGATGTGAATTTTTCTTTTCTCTGAAGCTCCACACAGCAGGTTGTCATTTCTGTCAGCACTGCGGAGAACTGTAGCTGCTACTTTTTTCACAGTGAAGGTGAAATATGTGCTGATTAATTAAAAAGTACGTGTTTGTTGCAACTCAATGTTTTCATATAGAAATTATTGAATATGTATAAAATATAAATAGATATATTGAAATTTACAAATGCATAGTAATTATTAATTTTAGCTTGCTGGAACACAGGATTTGCAATCTGGAAGGCCTAGCAAGATTTTCACGATGTATGTTAGTAACACCAGGATGAACAAGTCTACAATTTCAAAAGCCTGATTTTTTGTTAGCCTATTTAAATAGTGGTGTTTAACTAAATAACAAAGGGTCATCCTCAAATACATTTACGTGAATGGTGCAAAGCCTCTTACTAAGATTTTTTCGATTTGTCTTTTGTGGAAATCAACGCCAACTTTACAACGCCTTCAACCTACTGTACACATAAATTATTCCAGGCAGTGAAAAATATCATGTGGCATCGAAATGTATAATTCAACTTTAATTCAATGTGACCGCAATGTTTCATTCATTATTCCTGTCATTTTAATGAATGTTTTTATTTTATCAAACAACATTAACTGTTTCAGCTCTTGTCTTTTAGTAGACTTCTATCCGATATTCCGTGAAAGGTTTGTCGGATAATTTTGGACTGAAAATGTCATCGAACTTTTGTTAGATGTTTGTACACTCACTGAATTTTGTGGGAAAGTATTTTTTACTGTAATTAATTATCACCAACGATATGTGTAGCCGAAGAAATTATTTAACATTTTTGTTTACAGTTACAACCAAACAATGTCCTATTTGGACTCACTTGCTGGGTTCAATAAGAGACTGCTAGCTACAAGATCAATTCCTGCGGGACCAAGTTAAAGTCCAAGTCCAAGTTAAACCCAAAAACTGGAGCAAAGATAGAGATTTGTACTTACACGAATATAGTTGGGTGGTTTTCAATAAAGAAATCTAAAACATTCTGTAATTTTGTTTTCAAATTGCTTATTTCCGACAGTGGATTGTGTAAGATGTTGTTTGACAAGAAAGCGACTTAAATAACAAACTATTAGTGTTTCTGAAGCAATTTAAACAGGTCATAAATTGCTATGTCTTTGTTTTAATTGTGTCTGCCATGACGATCTTGAGAGAGCTTACTACTGCTCTCAAACTCCAAAGACTAACTGAAGAGATAAAACATTTATTTGATTAAAAACATCCGTACCATTAATGAACAAAAATAACGATGATAAGAAGGCACAGATTTTCAGGGGAGCCGAATAATCGCAGAAAGTCGATTTTGCCAAATATGTGGGATGTTGCTGGTTTTCCCGAAAGGTTGATGACGGATTTATTGAAATATACTTAATAAAAGATAATTTCAAATTATTTGAATCAATTTTCTTGAAAAGTAGTCAAAAACTACCAAAGACTCATGGAGTTGGAAACTTTACTTGCTTTACACGAAGTTGCGCTGTGGAACAATTTTTCTAAAAAATACTACGAAAATCTCCGTGTTCTCTCCTCCATGGTTGCGTTGGAATAAAAAATTGTTCTACAGCGCAAACGTTCATATAAATTATTGAAGTTGAGAAGGTTTGAAATGACGGCCATTTTTAAACATGCAAAGTTGGCGAAATCTCGGAATAAAATTGTAGGGACAATGTATTTATCAATATTTAGCAATAAAAATACTAGAACACAACATTGCGTAGATAAAAGCTGAATTTAGGAGGTGTTCAAACATTTTTAGAAATTTAAAAATCCAACGTTTTTATATACTTTATATTTTATATTTTTTATCCAATGAATTTTAGCTAGCGTAGCTAAAGGTTGAAGAAAAATGAAAAATTATCACGGATGCATTTTCTGATTGAATCAAAACCGATAAATCTTGACTGATTTGCTGCAATTAGAGTAAGTGTATTTTAATTAAACATAATAACTAGAGAACGTATGTCCTTTTGAGGCCCCAAAACACGGGTGCGGGGGACTAAAACGACCCCAGCTCCGTTTGGGTACACTTTTTGGAACTTTAAAGAGTGGCATCGTCTTCCTCATAACATTCTGATCCCTAAAAACGCCTTTAACTATGCCAAAAAAAAGTCATACGCTAAAGAAGCCTATTAGACGAAATGTTGGATTATACGACATTGTGATGTGTTACAAGACCATTTTCCAAACGTATCTATAATAGCTCCATATTTGACAACAAAATGAAAAGCGGCGAGTTCTAAAAGCTGGTGATCTTTGGGTTGTAAAATAATGTTCATAGACAAAGGAAATTACTATTTTAAATAGTTGGAAGTGAGCACCGATTTTCCTAGCTTTCATTAAGATGTAGTTTTCTCTTAAAAATATATATCAATGTCAATGATATTTGGACTGTTACCGGTTTTAGTAGGCATATGTTGAGTTAACTAAATTCGCCGCACTAAATCTGTTAGCAGAAGTCGTGTGATTCCTACAATTTATAAAGTAAACATCCATAAGATGGAAGAGGCAAACGTATGTCAGCTAGCATAGCTAATAAATTTAGAATTTATATGAAGTCTTTTTTCTGTCACATTGAACTTCACCAAGATTTTTTTGAAATTCAAAAAAAATTAATGCTTTGTAGAAGAATAGAATTTGTAGACAAGTTGTTGATGATTATGATAACTGTACAGAAAAGCAGAATCAAAGCTAAAGCTGCAAATGTTTCTTTGGATACGTGTGATGGCTGTAATACGAGAAAACTAGCTGGACCCGGAAGGAAAAGCTTCAAAACGTAAAGTAAGTTAACTCGAGAAAATACTCTCATGATTATGAATATCCGGAAATGAGTTAAATTGGAAATAATATGAATGTTATGGCTTATATTGCGCCATGAATATATGTATTTTGAAAGCAATTTGGGAACGTCCCAATAAAATTACTGTTCTTTATTTGACGCCGCAAAGCGTAGAATCTTTTTCATAACTGGCATATTGCATCCATGTGCTATAAAAAATATTTTTTTATTTTGATAAGATCTTGTACACAACGGCCAGTGTAATTTCACTTCCATCTATATTCCTATGTATAACAACGAATATAGATTAATTGAAATGGTTCATAAAAATGTAAATCAGCGTTACAAGCAAGAAGTGTATATTTGAGCCTCATTACTACAAGTAAACAAAAAGTTGACTTGATTACGATGATGGTTGGTTTGCTTTTTAATATTGTAGTTTTTGAGTGAGTTTCGCTTAGACAAAACAGACACAGACACGGTTTTTACTGGGGATGCTACTAGTAATTGTTTATTCTGCAACATTAATAATAATTAAGTAGGTAATCTCTCTCATCCTCTTATTTTTTTGCAACAGTGCATCCAATCTGGCTGAAACTAACACTCACAGAAAACAGACAGACAGAAATCAGACACACATATGCTTGTATATTTATAAGTACAGAACTTGTATTAATATAGATGGAAATGGAACAAGATTCGCAATATATAAAAAATTACACACGCGCATGTAGTGGATTAAGTGGATATTCCTAACTTTCCATTTTGCATCTATTTAACTTTTGCGAATATCCACTGCTTTTGTTCTTCTAGTGTCTGGTTTTGATTGGGTTAATTGACTACTTACTGGATAAAATCAAGATTATGGCGTACAGCAACATATCCCTCCTAATAACATGAAGTTCTTCTGCAGTAGTGCACTCATCCTCAACATTGAGGGAGAGAAAATGACTTCAAATCTGTGTGCGTATCTATCCAACTTCTGATTTTGAATTGAATTTGTGTGCTTAGTCTTCATGTATTGTATATCATGTGTTGTTTATTATAATCTGCATAAACACTTTACAGGTAGAGTAATTTTCATTTTTTTAAGTTTTGAAACGTCAACTGTTGAATAATAATATTAAAAATTCAACTATATCCTAATATTAACCTTTACAGTCATGCCGTGAGGCTGGGGGAAATGTCAAGTAAATAATTTGCACTAACTCGTTAGTTATGTATCTGCTGGCGTCCACAAGTTGGCCAATATTTGTGTATAAAGTGTCGTTTTGCAGTACAATGTGCCAAGTGATGGGAATGGAAATGTGGCGGTTTCACTTTGTCGTCTTGCGGAAACATTTTCTCATCTCAACCTTCATTATCATTGGGCTGCTAAAAGGTCAATTTTTACATTTTTGCATTTGTTCGCGTCAGCCTAGAACTCTTTATTGCTAACTCAGCTTCTACTCACCAATTTTCTCCTACAAATAAGGACATGCCCCCGGAAAATTTTATTGTATGATGATTCGATGTTATTTTTTACTTAACGAAGAATATGGTTTTTAATCTTGTACCAACATAATTAGCATACAATTCATTTTTTACTGTAACATATCTCAACTTCGGACGCACATTCATTCATTTTACTCATTTTATAGGTTACTTAGCGAATAAATAACGTATTTAACATCAGACGATGCTTCCAACCGTAATTTATGTTATTAATATTAACAGCAGCTCAGGTTGCGTTGAAACATCGTAAATGGGCCTACTTTCGCGCTTCACAACTTAAAAAAATATGTACTTTGTTTTGATAAAATTTAGTTTTTATTACCAATTTTTAATTACACCACCTCTCATCAGAAAACTGTTACCCTTGTAACACATGCGGTGGAAAAACCATATTTTCCGCAATTAAATTTAGTAGCTATATAAAAACTGGAAGCTATTCCCAAACTTCTGTTTTATCCACTTGTATCAGGTTTTGAAGCTGCAGAGAGAATCGAGATCAAGCTTCCACAAACCATCAATATACATGAAGGGGAGAAAATCACTTTCCCCTGTGAGTCAATGTCGGAAAATGTAACGCAGACGTGGTACCGAAACGGAATTTCCGTCAGACAGATAGCATCACTCGAGTCCAGAATTGAAACATCATCAGATGGAAGTCTCATCGTTAATTCACTTCATATGAACGATTCTGGTTCTTATAAATGTACCGACGGAATTGGGGATTCTACAGCTGCCGTTTTCCATCTCAATGTTGGGTGTAAGTTGAGTTACTAAAACTAACGCATCTTATCAATAATAAATTTAAACCTGTGGCATATTAAGTTTTTGTTCATATTTTTTAATGAAATGAAATCTTGGAGTTGGAAAGCGATGGAACGAAAACACTTTAATGATACTGTAGCAGTAATTTAATATCGTTAAACTATGTGTGTAAAGTCTTGTTTTATCAAAAATAGTTAATGTTTAACTCATTTGCTTTTTAGCCGGGTTTTGATGTTTTGCCTTATTTTTGCTTTGTCCTTACTACATTTTATACAAGAACACAATTTTATCACAGTGCTATTGCAAAAATATCCAAACTAAATGCAACAGAATTCCTGCATGGCGTACAGGACGCATGTAATGTTCGTTATCAATTATACTGTTACAGTTCCGGCTACCGTGATATTTTCGCCTCGTGTACAGTCTCTGCCTAAGAACATGTCAGGAATGGTTCAATGCTACATCCAAGCAGAGCCAGATATTCAGTTTGTGATGTGGACTAAAGACAAACACCTTCTAGAACCTTATGAGATGGAAGGTCATTCTGTATTGCCGAATGGTTCACTGGTCATCGAAAGAGTGAGTGAAAGTCACCAAGGGATTTACACCTGCACACCATACAACGTTCACGGCACAAAGGGAGCCTCCAAAGGCATGCGAGTGATAGTGAAGGATCCTCCGAAATTTGCAATTACACCGGATCCGATTTACCAATACCAGCAGGGAATAATACTAGAGATTCCTTGTACGGCCTACGGTTCTGACGGCACCTCAACTCCTCTCATCACTTGGCAAAAGGTTAAGTTGGAAACTTAAGCGTTTACTTTTCATTACTAAATAATCTGTGATTGTTAAACCATTCAACCATCCATTCATCGTATGAAATTTGTTGATTCTTTTGCATTTTGAAGAAGATATACCCCGGATGGATGTTGCAATACAGAAATTAATTTAAAGCGAAAGGTAGAAAACATTATTGCTACTTTTACTCAGTTTTCTTTTGTGTTTAGGGCAACGGTCAACCTATACGTACAGATCGAGCACAGGTCATTAATGGCACGTTATATTTTCAAGACCTCCAGCAAATTGACATTGGAGATTATGAATGTTGGGCTTCTAATGAAATTGCCGCCGTGGTCACCTACACCAGAGTTTTAACAGGTTTGTTCATTCTCATTTTTACATTTATTATAACTGACGGACACATGAAACATTTTAGGTTGTTAAATGTAAGTACGTTTACATGTGTAAGTATTGATTGCTTTGTAAAAAAAGCCGCAAAATAAGTTGTTTAGATAGGCTGTGTGCGAAAGTAAAAGCGATGCTCAGTTGTTTCGTGACATTTCAAAGTTATTTAAACTTCTTCTCTCAAAACAAGTAATATTTTGTTGAAAATAGTCAGACCAAATAAAACTGAGTTAAATGAGACTGATTTAAGGTGGACTAGTCCAGACTGAATTACCGGGGCGTGAACGATAGGTCACGATTTCGCGGTCATTTTTTGATAAAAAATGTTGATTGTTGGCTAACTTTGGTATAAACTGCTTGTTGACTATCTTGCTAGTTTAATATGACTCTGGAAGAGCAAATTAGTCGTGGTGGGACGAATTTGTAGTATTTAAGACACTTTCTGCAAACCCCATGCTATCTTCGAAAGCACTCAATTGAATTATGATGTGAAATACCATGCGTAAGGGAAATGTTTGAAGTTTTCTGCCTGAGTTGAAACAAAAATCCATTTCCACAATTTAACGCGAAACGAGTAATGTAGCTAGTTAAAAGTAGCATGCTATGTTAAATTTCTGTTCCATCAACATGTATCTTTTTTTTTGAGTCTGCAGGGAATATCAAGCTTCTACAAAACACAACAAAACATGAAGCAGAGAAAGTCGTTTTCCCTTGTGATTTGGCCCCATCTTCGGAAAATGTAACGGCGAAATGGTACCGAGACGGAATTCCGGTCAGGAAAATAAAATCACTCGAATCCAGAATTGAAACATCAGCAGATGGAAGTCTCATCATTAATCCACTTTATATGATCGACTCAGGTTTCTACGAATGTTGGGTTACAAGCGGAATTGGGGATACTAAGGCTGCCGGTACTTATCTCGGTGTCAAGCGTAAGTTGACTTCAAAAACCTAATGCATCTTATACAGTTATAAAAATAAACCTGTGACATAGTTTGTTTTGTTCATATTTGTGTATGAAATTGTATCTTACACTTGGAAACAGAAAGATGCCAAGTGTTGGAATAATACTAATACTTTAATGATACATTAGCAATAATATAATACTTTTTACAGTTGTGTGTGGCAAGTCCTGTTTCACCAACAACACTGAATTTTGCAGTCTTTTGCTTTTTAGCCCGTTTCTTTTTTCTTTGTCTATGCCGGTTTTAATACTGGTACAATCAATCAGTGTTGTTATACATGAGACAAAATTTTAATGATTTTGACTGTCATCATGGGAGTATTCAATGCAAACGAAAATAGCCACTATCATGAAAATTAGATCATCGAAAAATATCACTTACAGTCATAGACCAAAAGAATAGGTATCATGCTCCCACAAGAATCTAATAAATATTTAAGGGACAAATATAAACGTGAAGATATAAATAAGAAATCCTCGCTAAATTTTGTAAGAAACCCGCGTATGAGAAAATTGCGAAAAATGTCAGAAACATGAATCCTTTTTAAATAGAAAATCGCGTATGAGAAAATTTAGGAAAAAGTTCAGAAATATCAACCTATTTTTACAAAGTCAAAATTTAATTGAAACTTTTTAAGAGTTATATATCATAATAAACATGCCTCCGTCACTTAAAATATATTTTGGTTCGCAATATGGTACTATATAACGGTTAAGTAATTTATAGCAGTAACCCATTGAAATTTCAATGCTTTTTATATTTTTTGGTATTGGATCTTTACATGATTTGGGAGAAAGTATGATTACTTTCATAAGAAGAAATCCGATAAGTCTTTAAAAGAAGTTAAAAAGCAAGTAAATTTGTGTGTGTTTATGTGCTGTATAACGATAGATCTTAGATCATTAAATAATTTGCCTGAATTTTCGAATTTGTACACGCTATATGAATAGCGACGGATTCTATTAAACAGCGTAAATTTCTGACAAAGTAGCGAGGATTTCTACATACGCATGTTTCTTATATTTTCTGCGGGGATTTCTATTAAACATCTGCACGTTTAAATGCATCCCAATATTTAATGCACACATACTTAAAAAACGAAAACCAATCTGCTATATAGCAGATTATAAATTTTATGAGCTACATAATGACAGATTAACTAATAATTTCTTCAAACGCGTTAAACCGTTACGCTTCATGTCAGCAAAATAGTCCGAAAATGAGGTGGCTAAAAGAACAGGTAATTTTCAAAATTCGTATGAAATATTTCGTTTTTTAAATCTTTTTGCTAGTTATATATTTTGACATGTCAGAAAAAGTTCAAATACTGTTTTGAAATCCCTCAGGAGTTTTTTAATTTTAAATATTTTGGTGATTTAAAGATAGATACAAGTCGTGTAAAAATGAATTTCCAGTCAAATTGGGTATTGAACCTAAATAGGATTTTAGCCAATGTGGTGCAGAAAATTATGGGAAATCACATTAAAACCCAATTTGATGAGAAAACTACACTTACTTAGCTGCAGGTAGAAAAAGGCACCCAAATGTAATAAAATTAACGCCAACCCTGAGGAGTTGCGCTCTTATTTTGGATATAATTTTGAAATCGGAAAGGTAGAAACTGCAACGTATCTAAAAAGAAAGCTAAGCCGTAACTGAATCTAACATGCTAGATAAAGTGCGTATGAACAAATTTATGTTCTTTGTGGACCACACAACCACTGAACACCTTTGTAACCGAGAGGCTCAAACTCGTTCTTAACCATTACGGAAAGATACGGTGAAGCAATTTAATGTCCATCGGCTAATTCATGTCCGAATTGTCCTATGTTGATGATTGGCTAACTTTTCTATAAATTGCTTGTTGAATATTTTGCTGGTTTAGCATGACTCCCGCGAAGTAAAAACATCGTGAGAGATATGCTACAATACGTCAGAGACATCCTAAAAACTTTCTGCATGAGTTGGAACAAACCAAACTTCCACAATAACGCTAAAATGAGTAATGTACTTAAAAGTACCACGTAATTTTAAATTTCTGTTCTATCCACATGTATTTGGTTTTGAAGCTGCTGAGATCATCGAGCTTCTACAAAACATCACAAAACATGAAACGGAGAAAGTTGTTGTCTTCTGTGATTGGGACCCAATTTCCGAAACTGTACCGAAGTGGTACCGAGACGGAATTCGCGTCAGGAAAATAGAATTACTCGAGCCTAGAATTGAAACACCAGCAGATGGAAGTCTCATCATTAATCCACTTCATGGGAATGACTCAGGTTTTTATGAATGTCGTGTTACAAACGAAATTGGGGATACTAAGACTGCGAGTAGTGCCTATCTCACTGTCGAGTGTAAGTTGAGTTACTAAAACTAACGCATCTTATTCAGCAATAAAATTAAACCGGTGGCATATTATTTTCGTTCATATTTTTGTAAAAATTAAATCTTAAACTTATATGTGTTACTTAAGTCTTGTTATATCAACATTAGTTAATTTTTCACTCATTTGCTTTTTAAAAGCGTTTTGGTTTTTCGCCTTATTTTTGCTTTGTCCATATTACATTTTACACAAGAACTTATTTTTAGCATATTGCTATTGTGTTATTTTCCAAACTATATACAACAGATTTCCTGCATGGCGTATTGGACGCATGTAATGTTCGTTATCATTTATATTAAATATTGCAGTCCCAGCTACCGTGGCATTATCCCCTGCTACACAGTATCTGCCTAACAACATGTCTGGAGTGGTGCAGTGCTACATCCATGCAAAGCCAGAGATTCAGTTTGTGATGTGGACTAAAGACAAACATTTGTTAGAACCTTATGAGACGGAAGGTTTCTCGTCATGCCCAATGGCTCACTGTCATTGAAAGAGTGAGTGAAAGTCATCAAGGAATTTACACCTGTACACCATACAACATTCACGGCACAAAAGGATCCTCCAAAGGCATGCGAGTGATAGTGAAGGATCCTCCGAAATTTGTAATTACACCGGATCCGATTTACCAATACCAGCAAGGAACAATAGTTGAGATTCCTTGTACGGCCAATGGATCTGTCGACACCTCCATTCCGCTCATCACTTGGCAAAAATGTAAGTTGTTAATTTAAAAATCCTTTCATTTGACAATTACTTAATGATCTGTGTTTGTAAAGTCATTCAACCACCCATTCGTGCTCGAAATTTATTGATCTCTTGTCATGGGCATGAATATATACATGGAATGCACGTTGCAATTTGCAATGGAAATTATTTTTAGACTGAAGGGATTAGTTTCTGTGTGTGATTAGGGAGACGGTCACCTTTGCCATAGATCGAGCACGGGTAATTAATGGCACGTTATATTTCAAGACCTCCAACACGTGGATAATGGAGAGTATGCATGTTTGGCTTCTAATGAAGTTGCTACTGTGGTCACACGCACCAAAATATCAACAGGTTAGTTGATTTTCATATTTTATTGACAGACAGATGAATCTTTTTAGGAGGTTTAAAAGTATATGGGCATGTTTAATTGTCGAATGCAAAGCGAGTACAGCCGGAAAATAAGTTTTTTAGATTAGCAGCGTACCAAAGTAAATGTGAAGATGCATCTTTTAAAATGCTGACTCTGAATTATTGCAAATCGACACTTCATCCAGGTACTCCATACAACTTGACCTTAGTTAACGAACCAGACGCTTTCGGGATAGATATCCAATGGATGCCACCGATATTTGCAGACCCTGCACAGTGGCCTACTATCAGGTCCAATATAAGTCGGGAGCGAACACTTGGAAACCACTCAATGAAGAAAAAATTATTCCCCCTTTAACATCGTATTCTTGTGAGCTTTGCTGATTTTATATATATGAACCTTCTTTTCCCTTACCTTGTAACTAAAATCCTACGTAATATTTTTCCAGACTTAGGGCATGACCGGATTGAAAAGGAGCAGAATATCTTCCGGGTTGTCGCTTTCACTCTTGACGGGAACTCGTTGTCCAGTGAGGAGGTCGTGCTAATTAATAGAGATAATCAAGGCGTAGTTATCTCTTTTATTGTTGCAGGCATTCTTTTGTTATTAGTTGCCATCATCATCGTCTCTACTTTAGCTTTTAAGAGGAATACACGCCGGAAATAATAATTGCAGGAGAATTATCAAATATCAGCTACCATTAACATAAAATCAGCTACAAACAACACTAGGCCATGATTCACTGTGAATTCATCAGTGTTCATTACTTTAATTTTTGCTTTTAGCTTAAATCCAATCGACTGCACATTTTTAAAATAAATATTTGATATACATTTCGACAAAACGTTTAAAGTGAACACATTGGAAATTGAACATACTGAAGATAAGTATTGATTGATCAAATGCTACAGTTAAGAGCATGCAAAAGCAACGTATCTGCCAGTGCTATACAAATCTTTGTACGTATTTCCCATAACAATTGGGTTTTCTTAGAATTGTCTGTACTGATTAAATATAGAAAAGAGAAATATTTGTTTGAATTGTTTGAAATACATCCATAAATCTTGGACCTAAACCAAACTAAAAATTTCCAGCAACTGTTGCAGCTGAGGTTTCCAGAAAAATAAGCCTAGCAATAGCGGTATATAGGCAAACTCGAGTATTTCTGTACACCTACAGCAAATTAAATCCACCGCAATCCCCAAAAGTAGGACCAATTCCAATGATCACGCTGGCGTAACTGGTCATTACACACTGCGAAGGCAGACCAGATGCATGGCAAAAAAAATTGGTTGATTTTGTTAGCACATTTTTAAATTTTCGTTACTGAATAGTGGTTTTTATATGTTTTACTCGGAATTTTGTGCTCTTTAGCATGAAATAACTGGCGGATCTTATTTTGTTGAGCTAGGAAAAAGACCCCTAAAAACATGCACTTTTTGCCAGAAGTTTATTTTGTATTCGCATTCGGATAATATTTTCAGCGAGGCTGTATACACTTGAAACTCCACACTTTTCTACGTAGGAAACTGTTAGAGTCACTGAAAAGTGGTCAGGAACCGACTTCTCAAAAATTTAATTTTGAAGAAATGCTAATAAGCTTCATTACGTAATCGACAGGAACGGAATATACCTGTAGTGTGACGTAATTACATTGCAAGCTTTAAAATTTGGCTACCTTAAAAATATGTATAATTTAGCATGTAGCCTTTACTCATCTTATTTTGTTTATTTAATCATCAGTTTTGTCGTTCCAGCCATTATTTATTACACTATACAGTATAAAACACACTCCAGTGAGCAATTTGTTCCCGAATGTTTGATTTATGGAAACTTGTTGTTACGTCATGCCAGTAGAAGAATATATTGGCTGTTTTAATTACTGACTGTTCAGTAGGTTTTTTCCAGTCCGAAAGGTATTAACTTTGTTCGGTTGTACAAATTGAAAGGTATAAATTGTTGAACCTCTGTTGTATATTTGTCGTTTGAAAATGTAAATTTTATTAGGGACAGCTAGTTCGATTTAAGCGATATTTTGGACACCAATTAATGATCAAATTCTACAACTTTTGTAACTACAATGTGGAATAAAAGACAACTTTATCATGCTATCTAACTAACTTGAAGAAACTTTAAGTTCTACTTGGACGTCTTGAAGCCATAAGCACAACTGGCCCTGAAGTAATTGCCTTGTAATGCAGTGTTGGGGCGTTACGACATTCTATTATAAAAATGACAAAACACTTTCCAGGTACAGCCAGGTTCTGTGTTTCACGTCGTTTGAAAAATATTTCGCGCATTTAAATTAAACTTTCAATCCACAGGTATTCATGTTGCGATGTTTTCCGAACGTGAAATGGTTTGTATGAAGTCGCTTGAGAACTTCCGATTTGGCTGCTATCTTAATATGTGAATCTATGAAGGCAAATTTCATTAGAGGATAATTCTTGAGATAAACCAAGGAATGATATGTGTAAAGTAGTGACTTCCTGTAAACGAATATGAATATTTACTGGATACAACAGTTTAAACAATACATGTTTGATATTAACTATAGATTGCAAGAACTAAAAAATTATAAAAGAGTTCATCTCCAACGGATTCAAAACGGATGAATTTATTTATTTATTTTACAAACGATATGTTTAAGTCTGTCGGATTGATTATATTATTTCTGCCAAAGTTATAAAAATTACATTAAAGCGAAGCTGGCACAACAAGTAATATTATTTGCAGTAAAAGCACTTTTAATTGGAAACTTGGACGCAGTTTGTCTTTCAAACCGCAAGTAAATATATGTTCCTCTGCAATACGATGTTAAGTAATATGCATCGTGATAACGTGTTATTCTTTAATTTTTTCTGTATCAACAGGGAGTACAGACTAGCAAAATGTATTATCAAAAAAGTTAGCCAAAACGTCACCGGTTAGTTGACGAAAGGTTAAGAAATAAACGTTATAAAACCAATTTGTCGGGCAGAATCGTACCTACTTTGGTTATCGAATTTTTCTGATTCAGCAATTACTTGATTTCCGACGTTCAATTAAAACGAATGAATTACGTCACAACTATTGATATCCCAGTACACAGACTTAATCAAAGAGCGTGCTCGAAATATAATTGAACTGCTTCTAGCAGACACGGTTCATGGACATGCGGAACGAGTTTTTTTTATTAGTTGATCATTGATACAGTCAATATTAAACTTAACTTAATAATTTTAAAGGTTCAATTTCATATATATACTTTATTCTCTAGGAATATAATCAAACGCAAAAACCATCATGGTGTACTTTTCACATTTCCGATTCCACCAAATGACTTTTTGACTGTTAATTATAGTTAGGATGACCCTTCTAATTTTCTTTTTTCAGCAATTATTTCTAGAGCTAGGTTTTTCTAATTGTGCGTCTCGTCACAAGCCTTAGTATATAAGCTAATAAGCAATACTTTAAACTATACGTTATAAAGAAGCTACCAGCTCAGTTCTTCCATTTGGATTAAATGTCATGGGCTTTTCAGTAAAGAGTTTTAGCGCGACCTCCCTAGGGTAATTCATTCTTATAACCATTGTATCCTCCGGTGACATGCACAAAAAAGACTATGCAAAGCTGTTGATTGACAACATCTTACATTTGAAGCAACCCGAGACCCTTTCTCAATCACTACATCTTGTTTGGGTTTCAACCTGGAAGTGAAATGAGGAAACGGATATACTTAAGAAACATTTGTTCATAATTTAGGAGAAAGTGATTTAAATGATGTTCCGCTTATTTCGATTCGTCTAAATATCAACAGGCCGTCATATTTAAGAGACATTCTCCATCAGAAAAGAACCCAAGCGTTCAACATTATTTAGTAATTGTGGAGTTACTTTCAGATCAAATATTGCCATTTAATATTTGGCACTTCTTGAAGAATCTCATGTGTCCTGTAACGATCAACAGAGCCCAATTTATTTTTCTCAACTTGAAACCAAACGCTGGGACAGGGTTTCTTTCAAGCAAACATTTTGACTTGGTCCGGAACAAGCTAGAAATTGCTAATATAGTTAATATAGTTTAGTTTATTAGTACGGCTACTGCTAAGTAGTACCTCTGCAGCAAATGTTGTCAGGAAAACCTGTATCAAAATTAGGAGTAAAAATGTAAGGTACTCACGAATTATTCTAAGACTATCTCAAAACCAAAACGTTTTTAAAACATATATATACTTTATAAAATGCATATAAAAAACTATTCGTATTGCAAGGTTTGAAGCATTATATGCGGCTTGATTGAAAATTAATGTTAACTTTATTGTCATTCATCATTTTAGTGAAATTAATTAACGTATTAAGAGCATTTGAGTTACCTCTGTGGATCATTTTATGCATTCGTTATAAACGCTTCACACTGGACATTGTCGAATTTTGACTCTGGTTCTATCATAGACTTAAATAGAGCTGACTTTGTGAATCATTAGAATTTGACTTTTAACAGTTGTTTCTAATCTAAAATTGTGTGCAGAATTCGATGCAGCAATCAGAAATTCTTTTAAAAAGCGTTTAAAATGTTTTACTAATGTATGTGTTGTAAGTTAATGCTGCTTAAAAATATTGGTGAATTCAAACCTTTTTACATCTTACACTAGGTCAGAATCTGCTGCTACCTTTATAGTTAAATATACAAAATTAATATTAATAGAATATAAGCTGAGTTTTGCGTTGCTTCATTGACTAAATAAAAATTAATAAGAACTTTAATCGAAGATATTTTGACAAATAATTTAACAGAAATCTGTAGAGTACATACAGTGCATTATCTGTGAAAAGGCTTCTTGCATTTATATAATGAGCTGGGAGAACGAATTCCCTTCTAAGAATAAATTCGCTTTACGAAGAACGAGGTACAGTTAAGATTTAACACAAACAAAGTAAATCTTGCTTGTTCTCTTCTTCATTATTTAGTAAGTTTATTATTAACATTTCAGTTTCTTACAAACTAGTGAATAAGATATATTCCTTCGGGTTCGCATAATGTGCACTAATATTTTTCTGTCATAATCAATCAGATACAAGGATTAACGAGATGAGAGATATGAATTTTCGTATGTCCTAAAATCATCAATAGTAATCGCATCTCATTTTCTCACAGTTCTGTCACACGGAGCTCTTCTAGAGCTACGCAATACGCATCCCCTTCCAAATACGCCAGTAATACAGAAAACAAGCATTCTGCAAATCCAAAAAAGTATACTTCAGGTATTGCGTTCTTGTAAATGTTGAGAGGAAAACAAAAGCAGCTCTGATTATGGTTTGAATTTCTCTTTCCTCTTAAGTTCCACACAGCAGGTTTCCATTATGGTCAACACTGTGGAGAACGTAGCTGCTACTTTTTTTTACAGTGAAGTAAAAATATGTGATGATTATTTCAAAATTACGTGTTTTAGTTAGTTAGTTAGTTAGCGAAACCATTCACGAATCGTACTAGTGAATACAACTTAAACCGAAATATGATATGATGCCAGATGTGAATTGCAGCATGAAACATTGAAGTCAACAATATGTTACATTTCCAAGCTAAATAATAACTGAAACTTTCAATTTTCGTTTTCACTTTGATTTTACTACTTCAACCATAGCAGTTGATTTATTTTTTACTTCAAGTAGAAATGTACACTTTACTATGGCAAAAGTTTTGCAAAGACAATATTTTATGGTGCAACAACTTAAGACGAAGATTTTGAAGTTTCTGCTGAAATACAGCACTCGAACAAGGGATGACTACTATCATGAAGTTGAATGCTTGGATTGTTGCAAGACTTCATGCTAGTTAACAACATAATGTTGTTCCCAAATAAATAATAAGTTAATCAGGTCATTTTCCGAAGGAGTATGATTGATAAATAAAGTTTCGATGAATGAGACGAGTTACCAATTCAAACTGTTCGTAATAAAGCATGCATGGGAAACGTAAAAATTAATAAAACTATAGAATGTTTGGTGACATTAATTCGGCTCATTAATATTTGTATCTAGCGGATTCACTCGAAAACTCGAACATTTGCTTTGACGTGTACCGCAAGGTATTATTCCAAAAGTACCCGGAAGTGATTCCCATTTCACAATGCTAGGAAAAAGGTATAACAGCTGAAAACATAAAAGAATATTCACCGATTCGCGGAATTTTTATTCTGCAAACTTAAGCGTCACCAGTAATTTATTAGGTATTGAAATTAATTTAATTACAGATAGGTACTTTAAAAGTTGTGGAATGGAACCTATGCGATAAGAAGGTTAGTTAAGATTTTGAGTTAATGTGGGCCGTACAAGTATTTGACTTTCCATTTTTAATTAGAACTTGCATAAGCAAAGTCCGATAGGTAGATAGATGCAGAGTGATTGTGATTTGAATTTTCGGGATTAATATTATGACCATCGGAATCAGCTTTTAAAAATTAACTCTTGCTTATATTTATGCAAGCTTAATTTTCAAAATGCGCAACCAGTTTTGCTAAGAAGGGAAGCTCTTGAAGTACCTGTGTGTCAAAATTGGCAGAAATTGGAACATAAAACGATAAACTACTGAATTACATTCCCCTGAAGTTTACGTTTAGAGAGACTAGGCACTTGCAAATTTACGCATATCCATCTGAGCTTTATCACTTCGTAGTTTATAGTGTACGTGCTTGTAACAAACATTTCTGACTTCATCATTTTTAAATTAAACTATGAAATTGCATCAAAGAAAGATTTAGATACCACATTGAATTTAGATTAACTGGGAATTGGACTAGTGGGATTGCTGGGTTAAATACTATAACCATCAGTTTCAACTTATAAAACTAATTTACTAGTAATCAATAACATGCGTATAACTTTTTAACCTCGTCTCAGATTTCACTAACAAAGGAATCCTTTGATGGGTAGTAGCTGAATGACGAAATCGGGAACCAATTTCCTTTTACCAGTTTGATTGATGGCAGCTACTGACAACGGAACCCAATTAATATTTTAGAGAAACAAATGTCATGTCTAGTCTACTAAAGCTGTATTGAGAAATTTTAATTCGGGGGAAAAGGTGAGAGCAATGGCATTATGTTCTTTCAGCAGTGATAGAAAGTCGTTACACGTTCAAAAAACACACAAGTAGAGCAACACGAAGATTCCTAAAAGTTTTGGTATGCAAATTCAATAAATTCTTTATTACTCCAGTTTCATGACTGCATGAACACTGTGCAGATTCCAGCCTTTTTAAATAATTATTTCGATATGTTGCTTGTTGCATTTGCAAAAGTTGGCCTGCCTGAAAGGGAATACCACAAGCATGGAACCAAAGCGCTTAGGAGAGAGCCACGTCGGAGCTGCAAAAACACTAGTCGTAAGATCACACTATTTTTTGAGATTTTGAAATTAACATTTGGAGTTTGCAAACAGGGTGATACACTTACTAACTGAAACGTTCACTCTGATTTAGCAACACTTGACAATTCCCAGGAGGCTACTGGTTTTTTCACCTATAGTATAGTTTAATGGTTTTATACTAGAAATTTACAATATGGGTATGTAAGTTGCACTAATATTTAACATGAAAACCGTATAGTTACTAGTTCCTCTAGGCACCTTGGTTGCATCTTCATTTAGTTACAATATTGGATGTTTTCTTATTCCATCGTATGAATGCTGCCATCCAATTCATTTAAAGAGGATTGAGTAACGTTATTTTATTGTGGGTACCAATGTTTTAAAATATTAATCATTTAAATACTATATTTTAAGTATGTACACACATATGCGACTAACTTTTTTAACTTCATTTGATATGATTATTATAATCGTTTTCACTTTCCTTCCATTTTTTGTTTCATTATGCAGGTAGAAAGCAAACAATGGTAGAATAATCCTTAATGGATTCATCTTTCAATGTTGTATCGTTATGTCGTTAAAGAATGCACGGACGTTTAAA
>LJIJ01001899.1:0-34453 GCA_001718145.1 Orchesella cincta
GTCGTGACGTCTACCTAGTTCTCTTTACGAAACCGTCGCGTTACGATGGTACCTTTGAAGTTGTTGATGACAGCGTGCAGAAACCTGCCTGCACATACGCTGTACAACTAAAGCTATCCAGTACAACCACACTGACTATACATTTTGTTCCCCTTTTTCAAAATAAAAAGGACATTGTGGAAACTCGGTCGCTTTACAAATCCCAAACCGTAGTGGATATTTTTTATTCCGGACCGATGGAAACTGTCTTTTTATTTAAAAATGACCAAGAACTACAAACCTTTCTATACGAATCAACATGTAAAAATGAGTTTTTGAGGAATGCGTTTAAACTTTTCCCTAAAAGCCAACACATTTATTTACTGCCTTTCATGGGAGAGTGGTTCCAACTTCTGTGGCGCTTAAATTTCACAATTGCTACCGAACCTCACCAAATATACCGATGTAAACTAGATGGAATCGAGTATCAACGAGCTATCGTCACTGATTTTGCCTGGAATTCTAGACTGGTTGTAGTAGATAACGCAATTTATCCCATTGCAGGTACTCATCCAGTCGCACTGCAGGATCTTAGTCAGAGGCTGGGCTTCATTGCTTGTGGCTCACAGAAAATAAACACTTTTGCTATCAGAGAACTTTTCAGAGTTTTTGACGGTTATGTTTGGGCCTGCCTTTTGGTATTTAATTTGACAATTATGCCAGCCATCTTGTGTGTACTTATAAAAGTGGCTGAATACCAAAAAATGAGTTTAAAGCTGAAACAAACATTTTTCAGCTTTAAAGAATTATTTTCATCCGAATATTTTTCCAGCCAGTAGTCATTTTGCTGGAACAGGGTGATGCATTTACAAAGGCACTTAAATACAACAGGAGTAAGATGGATAGCGGGTGCAATTATACTAGTCGCAATTGTTCTTTGCAACGGATACAAATATGACAACGTGTACAATATCATGTCTACTAGAAAGGCAATACCGCTTTGGTTCTTTGATCAGTTATTGGCTGCAAACTTTAATATTTTACAAGAACCAACTTAGTTTTTCCAATAGCGTCGCTGAAAGAATTCCAAGAGCTAGCAAAAAGCACATTAAGCGTGCCACTAACGGATCATAGAGTTATCTCTGAATATAATTTAACATGGAGAGCTCCGGGATTGGGTGCTGCATACTCAGAGATACTAAACATATATTTGTTGGAATCAGGGGCTTCATATGATTTACATAAAAATTTGCTGAAAGATTGGAATGTTGATGAATGGTGGGCAGCTCTCGAGGCAAATTTGAGAGTACAATACCTGTCAAGCTCGATCATTTCAAGCGCAAAACGTATTAATGTAAGTTCGTATATGAGATTTTAAAACACACAAAGTTACACCAGTTTGAAGCCTCACTCATCAAAAGCTTGCCTACCGACTTGGAAGGTACGGAGCAAGTTAATATACAATTAGAACGACAAAATAAGCATCAAAATTTGGTTTTCACTCGATTGCTCAGTGATTGCAACAATTCTGCGGTGGTTTTACCTCAGACCAATTTGTTCGATTTATATAAGACACTACAAAAACAAGGAAATACTCACTTTGCGATTGGACAAGAGGAGTTACTTGAAAGAAACAAGGGATTGGTTTTGCGAGGCTGGATATCCAACAACATGATTTTCATTTTAAATCAATTACCAGGCTCAGGAATTTGGCAGCATGTTCGAAATTTATATAGAAATGATATCCACGCACTCTCTCAAGCCACGGCTAACAATGACTATCAAACTGCACAAATCTCAGGAAACATTTTGGTGGTTTTTGCCACCTTACTTTGTGGGCAAGCGGTGGCAGTCGTTAGTTTCACTTTTGAGAATCGAAAAAGAATTTATTTCTGGATTGTTGATCTTATACTGTTTTCTGGTTTTAAAATTGCTTGCGTTTGGATGCGCTTTTCTAAAAGGTATATAAGGGGAAAATTTACTTTCGGAGATGGAAACCCCAGCTTTAAAAAATTTCTCTATTGCTTCGTAGGCTTTTTTATGCTCCTGTGTATTTATCAAGTCATTTTGAAGTTGTTTAGGCTTGGTGCTTAGCCGATTTTTCAATTATTAATGTCGCGTTCTTTAATCGATGTAGTGATAGCGCGTTTGTCATAGATTTATTTTTAGACAATAAACTTAAATCTTTTCATCCTTTCATCAAAATTCTTTGACCCGTAATGAATTAATTTGGTTATACTTTCCGGTGGCTCTCATTGAAAATAAATGTGAAGCCTTTCAGGCTACACTGAATGGATGCAAATGGTTGACGCATATACAAAGCAGAATAACAACTTAACGAAGACCGATTTGATAAAAAATTTGGAAATTTGGAAATTTTCATAATTCGTACAATGAATTGAGCATAGGGATTTTCCAAAACTTAAACCGGTGCCACTAATACAAAAAAATGAATTGAAAATCTATATTTTGGGAATAACAATGATTCATAAAGTCTACATTTTGAACCATAAACCGTCCAATTCTACGACTAACACACCTGGTGCTTTAGTATAAACGTCTGATCGTAAAAAATTTGCAATCTTTAAAATTTAAGCTATAATGTGCTTTTTATTTGTATTATCCTCAAATAAATCATTAAAAAAGAAGTAGCGAAGCAGTAGTCTAAGAGCCTTCACTCAAGAACATGCCGCAAGTTTCCAAGTCAAATAAATGCTAACTTGTTAGTTTTAAAGTTTACAAAATTAAAATTACAAAATAGTTCTGTTTTACAAAGCAAAAGTATTCAAATAAATATTCTCCTGTTATTTACTTTTTTCATTACCTGAGTGTTGGAAAACTCAAAAAAATACTTTTAATGGTTTAAGAATGTAAATATGTTGATATTTATTTATTAGCAAAATTGGGGCACAATATTTTGCAAAATAGAAAAGGGATGCCAGTGTAGTGTAAGGTTTTCTTTAGGCAGAAAACGTACGTTAAATACCCATTGCTACAACGATGCTAAAACAATAATTTGGCCCTCAAAACTGCACCGAAAACTGAAGGATTATGTTTTTCATATTTACCAAATTCTTGTAAAATACGCTGCTGCTGGCACTCCTACATCGAAAATAATCCTCTTACAAACTAGATAATATTAGATTAAGTAAACAGTTAATCAAAGAACATGCAAGCTCTCTGTCGCTCCTTCAGATATGATTGTTTAAAGCTTGAAGCCTGAATTCACTGCACTGCATGTTTCCAAACAAATGCAAGTTCGGATAAATCCAAGTGTTTATTTGTTTATTTTTCGTTTCGTATGCATAAAAACATACAATCAATGGAAAAATAAAACAAAACATTATAATTGGCTAAATTTGAGCATGCTATTATGTTTTGAGTCCGTTTAAACGTTCACATATTGATATTTATATGCCTTTTCCTTTCGAGCATGTAAGGCCAGTAAACAAAATGAAACAGAAATGAAGGCCACAATAATAAGCTGCCCCATAAAACAATTTAGCCACCCAATCAAAAAAATAGACTTTCCCAAGTACAATTAGTTTGGTCACTTTTTAAATAAAAATGTAACATTTTATTAGTTTTCCCATACAATAGTTATAATTTTACACTGACCTAAATAGCTTTGAAATTGAGACACTTCTCCTAATAATTACAATTTGATCGCCCAAACATGAAATTACTTGCACTGAAAATTATCAATGCTCATTTTGGCCTTGGGAAAACACGAGTCAATCTTTCTTCGTCCACCAATTACCACGGCGTTTCGCCTCTATTGGAATGAACTAAAATTAAACGAGTTCAGTTACTGCTGAATCAATTTAACAGAGGGAAAACAAATCTAACAACTCATTTTTTCGAAAGATCATAACAGTACGAGTTCAGTTGAATTATTTAGTAGAGATACCCCTAATAATGAGTTTTCTATTTGTATTTTCAAGACAATTTCTCGACCTATATAACATGAATCCCATGATATTTGCAAGCCCTTAAGGCACATTAACTTCATGGCAATCTAGGCCAGTTATGAGCTATCTATGCTTTTTAGAAACTGCCATTACTGGTTTGAAAACACGGGGAATTCATGGAAATCGTTATTGAAGCATTCATCTCAATGAGGGGAATGAACACGGTTTGTTCTAGTTGAAAATGATCGACATGATTAAAGACCTTACAATTAAGCTTCAATTGGGCCGTGTTGTATTAGATTTTTCTTAATAGCTTGAATTTTGATTAATGTTGATGCACACTAACTTGTTTAGAAATCTGCTTGATATACGTATTAATATAAATGTTCCTTACAAATATTTTTTACCCCACGAAAAATTACATTTTAGTATGAAATTTTATGACAAAAATCTTATCCCAAATCAACAAACTTAACCTAATCATATGCCAAAACAGGTCTGCTGGCATTTTTACAACTTTTGTATAACGCATAAAGGCGAATTCAAAAGGTTTTGACGCTTGCCTGTGTCCGTACGTTAAGCTGGCAGGGTTATACCGGATAATATAAATTATAAAATTCCTGTTTAATTTCAGTTTGACTTTTGCACATTCTCTCTTTAAGTGACTCGTTCATTTCCATTGCTGTCATATCATGAGAATACTAGAAAAGACAGCATTAGCATTTATGTTACAACAACTTGTTGCAATGATTTTGAATACAGTTGTCAATTAAAAGTATTTCACCACATAAGGCTGTATACGTACAGATCGCCCCTCAGGAAAAAATCAAGTGCTAAGACACAAGTAGATATACATATCAGCCATAAGCAGAATCATATTAAATAGACTCTCTGCTTTTTGGCTAATTATCTATTTTTCCTCCTATTTGGGAAATTATTTAAAAGTGACGAAGTCTCGCTACTTGGGCAAAGTCTATTTTTGATTGGGGCTAATTATTTTATGGGCCACTTAAAATGCATGCCAAAATGAATAATTTCTTATACATTTTGGTTAACAGAAATATAAAAAAACCACAAACCTGCTGAAGAATACTGCTGACCTATCCTGCATGGATGAGTGATATCAAACTTATTATCTAATCAAAGTTCTTCTCAATAATAGAGTGAAAATCTGAAAGGATCAATGTATTTCTATGTATATCCATTTTAATGTAAAATAGTGACGTAAACTTTTACTTATTTTATCTACTTATTCTAATTTACTTCTCCTCGACGAACTCATGTAACCAGATTCTGTAATATTACCTATCAGCGTAACTACCTTTGGTATAGGGGGTGCTGATAGTATTCTGAATAATTAATAATAATAATAATCGAGCAATCAAGCAGCAATAGTTTTGTCAAATCGAATGCAAATTAAATTTTACTTCTTAGTGTTTCAAATTTTACACAAAAAACTCATTCCCCAAAAAATTAGTTATCCTCATTATAAAAAGTAATCAAATGCTTATAAGACGTGTAAGACATAAGGCCAATTAAAGTTATTGAAATTAAAAACTACCATCGAACCATCAGCCGCCATAGTTTTGTCAAACCCGAATACAAAAATTACTTCTTAGGTGCTTCAAATTATAGACAAAAAACTCATTCTCCCAGATAACTAGTTTTTTCTCATTATAGCAAGTAATCAGAAGCTTATGAGTTGTGTGAAATAAGGCAATTTGGGTGATTTGCACACTTTTATATCATTTCCCTTTCACTCATCGGGAAGTTAATACTACCTCATGTGTGCTTTCAAACTTTCTGAGTTTGTAATTTAAAGCAAAGTCGGGGCTTAGGGAAACTTAAATTTACCATACTGTAGGCAGCCATTTCAAAGAGATACTACTATTTCATACTACGTTAGTACTACTATTTCATGTTTCATAATACAAGAAATAACCGAGACAGAAATTCTTTCGTTAGAATGAGGAAAATGTGGAGCAATGCGGCTGTGATTTTCACACCGTTACGTTTGCCTTTTTAATCTGCCCTCTTCGCGATCATTTGGAATGCGATTGCTAAATATACTTCTTAAACACTCTAATTTCAATCCGTGTATCACAGCTTATATGCATGCTTCCGAAGCTACAAGCGATTGAAGAAAGCCACGAAAAAACAGTATTTTTAGAAATCAACAGTCAAACAATCAATTATCCCATCACTGCGTGCAATACGTGGTGCTTGGACGGATGTATATTAAAAGCGTTACCAGGCATGTTTTCCCGTTTTTGAGGTTCCAGTCTCCGTCATTTTCTTTCCTGCTTTGAGACATTACTCTGTTAACCAGGAATTCTCCACTAACTACATGATAGATGTGATGTATAAACTTTTTTACTGGGATTTCTCCATTTCAGTCCATTCACTTTTTTTCATTGTCGACAATGATGCAGTATTTAGAAACCTTAATTTTAAATTGCTTACCTATGTTAAAAGATGGCCTGCTAGCAAGGTCCTCGTGGAGTTTAAAAAACAAAATTCTGAAAAAAGGGAAACAACTGTTACTGTTTATTTGCAGTATGTTTGCTACTACTATTGTCCAGACCGTTGGTTAAAAGCTGAAAATTTTGGAGAATTTCTTCCACCCGTGGACTTACACAAGAGACATTTGTTCAAGTCAAAAAAGCGACATATCCCAATATCAGTGTATGATAGTCAAGCAACAACCAAACCGGATTATCTTGCTGTCTGCTCTAAATTCCGACCAGTTCTGTCTTCGTATAATTGTGACTTCCAAGTAATGGCACTAATATTACTTTCAAAAGTGCACAACTTCACGCTTGAAATCTATAATACCTATCATAAATCAGGGAAAAAGGCTTTTCTCGTGGAAAAGGTGAACTACAGGCAATATATATACACACCAGAAGTAATTCATACATACGACAAAAGGAGTAAAGCTTCTAGGGTAGTAATGTTCTATGAAAAGTATGAGTACGTGGCATACTATTGCAGAAGGGAGCAAACAAAAAATATCCACGGTGAAGACGGCGTGATCCACTGGATTGCACCGTTTACGTTGAGACTCTGGCTCTATTTACTTAGTTTGTTGATGACTCATTTCCTAGTTGCTGTTAATTTGAAATATTCCATTTCTGATTCGGTTTCCCAAGTGATTGGAATTATAGGTTTGGCAATTGGGCAATATACCCTGGTGGTACCAGCTAAGCTGGTGATTTTGACAAGTATTTCTGGCCTTATTATTCATTCTTATTACGAAAGTCAGATAACAAGTTTGGCTATAGTTCAGCAGCCAGAGGCTGTAATTCAAACACTCAATGAACTTTTTGAAAAAGGCTACAAAATTCTAGCTGCGAATGAAACGTCTCTAAGCATATTTAAAATTGATTTTAAACTCCGGAATATTGAAAATCTATTAAATGAAAGTTTTTTCAAATTCGCAAACAAGCACGACTTATCAAAAAGTAAAAAGCGAGCAATGTATCTAGCGACCTATAATGAAACAACCAGGTATGCAGCATACACATCTTCAGATGGCTTGTATGCACAGCTGCCTTTTGATACGGAGCTTGTACGAAAGGAATCGGGCTTTGACGACATAAATTGCTATGCTGTTCCAGACAAATTCTTTTCAAAAGAAGGTTCTGGGAAGCGCTTACACTCAACCGACATTGGCTGGGAAAATCCCTACTGGCATTGGAATCAGCTGGATTACGCATATGGGATACTTGGTCCGATTGGGCCAACAAACTCTCTTTCATCGTTAATGAAAGAAATCAAATAAAATGCACAGTTTGGGTGGGTGAGAGTTATTTTCAGAAGGAAGATTTAGGACCTGGATACATAAAAATTCAGGAGTTGAGCTCTTTCATGCTTTTACTATTTTGCCCGCTTTTATTTGGTTTCGTCATATTGGCATGGGAAATCTATTCAAAAATTATAAACGATATAACGCCTTTTCGGAACGAAAGCAAAAGTGTCAAACACTTGTCAAAAGTGTTTAAATCATATTTGTTTTTAGGCCACAAGTGTTATAAATGACGAGTGAATGATGTTTTATAAACATAATTCATAAGGAACCCCATTCACAAATCTTTCCCTTGCTTCTATGTCTGTTAGCTTAATCATACAATTAGGTAATAAGCTAAATATTTGTACATAATAATAATAACAAATTCGATATGTCCAACTAAATAACATAAATAAGGTCAACTTAACTTGGAGATAACCCTTTTCTGGAGTAAAAACTACACTGTATCGCATAGCTTCTGCTCTGAATTTGGGCTAAAAGGGCTAAACGGTTTGTACATTTATTACCAATACATTTGTTTTGTTCCAACGATGCTACTTGAATTCCAAAAAATGCTGCAGTTTGACCTATAGTCTCACACCAAAATATAAGTTAAACACAAAACACAACAAGTTTTGGGTAAGTCTATCGGTGACCTTATAGAATGGGTGACCCTAATGTCTTTAATGCCAAAGTGGCATGTCCTCGTAAACCTGTATGTATTTTGAGTCGTAGAGTGGTCGCCTTTTCGGTATCTATGAATGTCGAAAGCTGATTTCAAAAACCTGTGGTGATACAAGTATGCGCTACAAAATTCAAAAGGAATTAGTCTTTTAACTTGTATAGTTTCGGAGAAATTTTTCATTCGTCCCGAAATTTTGGAATACAGTATAGCTTCAACTAGGGGGCACTTGGGTACACAAAGTTTTTAGGATTATGGACTTCACTTCTTGGAGTAAATGTTGAGCATACTTATTTTTGTTAGCCTGAGATTCGTGGATTTCGTGTGTTAAATTGACATATAGTAAAGTCCCCTTCCCTTTAAGTTGGCGTACTCCTGCCCAAAAACGTTTTGTCTCCAATTTGGCTGAAAAGAAGTAAATCCGAAGTCTTATGACAATCTGGCCCCGATTTTCAAGTCCATTTTTAAGGAACTTCCACAAAAACCGGATTTTCACTGAAAGTGCAGAAATGTAGAGCAACTTCCGGACAACAACCTACCATTGAGATTTGAAAATCCGGTTTTTGTGGAAGTTTGATTTTTTTGGCCCTGAACTTATCATGCCATAGTGGTCGTTAGGGTCTATATAAAATACATGGAAGTGCATTTACTTCAATGCACTCTTCATCTAATTGTTCCTGACAACGCATGTAGGTGAATTATAGTTAATGCACTTTAGTTGTGCATATGAACGGATGTATTAAAAGTGCTGAAGTCTGTCTATATATCCGCATACCAAAAGCTACCTAGTTAAACATTTTAAAAATTCCTTTTCCACATTGGGCTAATTGACCCGACATAACAGGAGTAAAGATATTGCTTTACGAATTATGGAATTATACATAAAAATAACGTTACTTCAATTGCATGGGTAAAATATGATTAAGTTGATTAATTACCTTGGAACAGTTTTTAACTATTAAGTTAAATGATAAGCTAAACCATAACGAGAAGCGGCACATGTGTTTGCGATTTATCAATCGAAAGCTAGTGGACTGATTATTATAACAATGCATTACAAATTCAAACTTACTGAGTGTTTAAAAGTCATTAGAATACTTCAAAAGAAAACCAGATTAAAAGGCAAGCTACTGCGGCGTTGATGTAAATGAATTCTAAATTGGACTTTCGAAACACGCTCATAGGTCATAGTAGTATTGGATATATCAGACGAACGCTAGTTTTCGTTGAAGATTGTCACATTTATGACACTGTTTTACACAGTGTCTAAGTATTCACTAAAGGTGTATCCTGCATCTCGAATTGTTGGTTTTTAAATTAAAAGAACGAAATAATAAAAAACTAAAATGTGCCCTTACTACTCAGCAAATCACACTAGGGATCCTTAAAAGGTGACTTCTAGAAACTTCAGGTATTTTTGGTTTGACAAGGCAGGAGTATACCATACATAAATGAAATGTATGGGACATTTAATGTATATGTTCGGTTGTGCTTCAGGGCATGCACCGTCCATGATGGGCGATAGGTAAATGAACATTGTCTAACATTGAACGCGCAAGTGCGGTGATGCGAACCTAATTTTTCATTTTTAAAGTCAACATTCTGTGTTGAGAAATCTCCTATCACCTATTGCGTCCCACCTTTGGAAACCAATATTTTTTATGCCAGTCAAAAATTTTGGGGTCGAATTGATATCAAATTGATTTCAATTTTTTCTGCCATTAGTTCTAACTTTTGGCGTTTGAATGAACCAGCTACGGACCTTCCGTTCCGGAGATATGAATTGATTTCTAATTCTGATCATCGTTAAACTACATACTTATTCGAAACTTTTTACATGCTTAGGAACGATTGTGTACTTTTTACCCTCAAGGCCTTTCATTTCGAGAAGGAAGGGTTTAGAGAAGGGTTTTTAGCACAAGGCTACAATACATGTCATGTAATGTCAGAGTAGTAATTAGAGCGTATTACTGGTTTCCATAGCAAACCCAGTTAATGACTTTGGGGGCAAACAGTCGTTGCAGAATTCGGTTGAGTAACGTATATCCAAATGTCCAGGCCGTTACCATGGATCATACCATCGGAAATGCTAATTCTTTGTAGCTGTCGGGGTCCCAGAATCCTTGATCGCCGGCACTGCGTGCCCGGGTTTTACGGCGGCAAAAATTGGCGCGGCCGGAAAAAAATTTTGCCTTAGATTTTTTTTCATAATTCATCATAAAAACCGGGTTTTCTAGGGCTCCCGAAAAAAACCGGGTTTTTTACCGATTTTTAAAAATTTGCGTGCCGCCGGGTAAAAAAAAATTCTTGACCCCGCAGTAGGTGTCCTGATATGCCAAGATAGTTTTCCCTTTGCGTTTGGGGCAAACGACATTAAAAATAACTCTTAGAACAATTAGACACTTATTATTAAACACTTATTATAAAAAATCAAGAAATGTGAGCCGGAATTCTATCCTGACCCGCAATTGGATTCTTACGAATTATATCAATTAAAATCAAAACAATAATTGGTTCTACCTTCTTTACATAGAAAATAGACATAATCATAACAAGTTGAAATACCTTTATCTATGAGAAGATCCAACAGCTATATGACACCGCCCTGATATGGGAATTGAGTATACGTGTTCATATTTGGAGGTCAATTGGTTGAGAAACCAGGAAGAAAGAAGCGTCCCTTTAAGTATAGAGGTCCGTGCTCTTATTGCCCCTACTGCAAATGTCTTGACTTACCCCAACCGTTAACCCTGACTAAAATGGCTTATTCAATGTGGTCTTTCATTATATCATAACTGAATTTCAACTCAATTCTCATATCAGGACGGTTTCATATACCTGCTGGATCTTCTCCAACACCATTTTCATTACGACCACTCCAATACTTCCAACTGAATACTGTAATATTCTTTAAGTTTGCCCGTTTCTTAATTATATTCTAAGTCTGTCACTCCCTTAGCTCAAATTGAGTTCCTGAAGTCGAATATTAGTAAGAAAAGTTGAAACTTACTGAAAACACAATGCTAGAGTAGTCAGTAATTATCCATATTTCATGATTTGTATTATTCATACTCTTAAACAATAACAACGGAATCAATCCAATGACAATTTAATAAAACTAGGAGGATTTTTGCCTTTTTGTCAACATATTTGCGAATTTTAGGTCACAAATATTTGTCAATTTTCGTAACCAGTTTGAAATTGTCAACGCTTCAGTAACACCAATGAAGAAAGTGGTTCTTAAACTGTGAGTTTGAAATTCTCTTCATTGCGAAACCAATAGTTGATTTAAAATTCCTTGAACAATTAAGTCCAAAGTATTGTCGATAAAGGGTATAAACTTTAGTTACAAAATGCTCTCACACAAACTGTTAACAACCTATGGATCTGTAATTAATTTAGCTACAGTTTTCCCGGGATTTCCAATATTTTTCAACAAGCAAACCAACAGGTTGGAACCCAAAATCAGTGGAAACGCATTAGTCTATACCTCAGTTTATCTAGCTGGTCTATGTTTTGCAATATTGCTAGGCTTCTATTTCCAAAAACTGGTGACAACGTGTCATTCGGTGTCTACAAATATTTTGGTGTGTGCTCTTCTACGCAGCACACTCAAATTGGAAAACCAATGAAGATTTTAAAACCATCATCAACCTATCAACAACTTCGTATTGGTTGAGAAAAGGATTGCGAAAGGTAAGTTTTTAGTGAACCCTCAAAAAGTGTAATGTAAAAAAACGTAATGAAATCATTATTTTTATTAAATTTAGATGGAATTCCTACGTGTGGATAAAAAACTACGCATTATCCTGTTTGGTTGCAAGATATATTTGAAATCAATTCCCACATTGTCAATTGCATGGGCGATTGGGAGCATGGTCGCACCTTGCCAGCCGGTGAACTACTTTGCTTTTCTTACCCCAAAATCGGTGTGTAGAGAGAGTAAAATATTCTCCGACAACTTGTGGAAGACAGCCTGGATATTTGGGTGGAGAACTTTGCTTGGAGTTTCTAATGGCCTTACATTATACACTGTTTGCATCACCGGTGGCTCGCAGCTTTTACAGATTATACTGGGGGCATTGGGTCTTCGCGCAAATCTCTTGGTTTTCGGTAAACTTTTATCCCACAATACCAAACTGGCTATGATATTCTACAGGGAACTCCAGGTTTTAACAGGAATATACAATTCACTCCATCGGGTTTTACTCTTCGAGTTTATGGTGGCCATCTGTTTAAGCCAAATTTTAATCACATACATCACAATAAGTTGCATAACGTCAGCGTCGTCAGACACTCCCGCATTTTTACTAGTCGTTTGCTTGATTTTGATTATTGATGCGTGTTGGGCGACATTTATCACATTTGGAATAGGTTCCGAACCGTTTGTGTGGTCAGAAAAGAACCTTTGCTTGGCAAAAAGGGAAAGAAGTGTCATGAAAGATAAATGCTTGAGAAGGAAACTGCGATCATTTCCCGTTCTTAGAATAGAAATTGGTGATATGAACTTCATTGAACGAGATACTTCACTAAATCTTGAAGATTTCTGCCTACGACGAACTGTGGATCTTTTGTTGCTATATTAAGGAATCCTTTTAAAACCAGCAGTATCATTATTGGAAATCTAATAACTTAAAGTGTACTTAAAACACAACTAAACTTAAAATTTTTGAAATTAGGCATTTGAAGTGGAGTTGTAAAGTATCTTTTGTTCCCAATGGAAAATTCAAACAGTAAAATTTATTTAATTATGCAGTACATTATGTAAACGTGTAAGAATTAAACTGTTTAGGTTTAAATTCAGGAACTGAAGCAAAAAAATCGAAAACACTTCAGACCGTCAAGGCATAATACGTACTTTAGTGGTTATCATAGGATGTTATATATATATGGTATTGGTTACAAGAAATATACCGTATTTTGTAAACTAACTTTAATACAATACATTTATAAATAATTACATCCAAGAACTTTTCACAAGTTATTGTATGATTCATTCGTCATACTTCACGCACGTATAATAAACTAAAAATGTCTTAAAAACTTTAAACTCTATCAATATCATCTTAACTTCCCCGTTGTTAAGATCTATTCTATTTTTTGAATATAATTCCCATACTAACATCACAGTGCTCAGTAAAAGTGGACAAAGCAATAGTAGCAGAAATGCACTCAGCTCTTTGATTTTTATATAGGCGGGTCCCAACTCCTTCTTTTCAAAACAACTCTCGCCCATCCACGTTCCCTCTTTCATTTGTAATCGTTCATCAACAATGAATCGAAGCGTGTTTGCCCAATCAGACCAAGCTTCCCATACTTGTAGTCCCGCTGATTCCATAGCAAGCAATGATTTTCTCAACCAATGTCTGTTGAGCGTGAACGCTTTCCAGTACCTTTCAGTTGGGTAGAATTTGTCTGGTACGGCATGGCAGTATATATCCGCGAATCCCGTTTCCTTTCGTACATGTTCCGTATTCAATGGCAGCATCGAGGACATGGCATCTGAAATTGCTAATGCTGCATATCTAATGTTTTCATTAACAGTTCCCAAATAAAATGCCCTTTTTTTGTCTTGACCATCGTCGTAATGGCTTGCAAATTTGAAGAAGCTGGAATTTAGTATATTCTCAATTTTTCGGGCTTTAAAATCTATTCGATATTGGTTAACAGAATGTTCTTTATAATCTAGAAGCTTATAGCCTTTTTCTAAAAGTTCGTTTAGCGATTGTATTATTTCCTTTGGCTGTTGAATAATTGCCAAACTAGTTATCTGACTTTCATAAAATGAGCGAACAATAATACCTGAAATACTAGTCAAAATAACCAGCTTAGTGGGTACCAGCAGTGTATACTGCCCTATTGCCAAACCTACAATGCTAATGACCGTGGATACAGAATCGTAAATTGAATATTTTAAATTAATTAAAACTAAAAACAGAGCAACCAACAAGCTAAAAATGTAAAGCCAGAGCCTCGAAGTAAACGGCATAATCCAGTGAAAGACGGTGCTTTCCCCTTTAGAATTATCTTTTTGTTCTCTTCTGCAATAGTATGCCTGGAACTCGTGCATCCCAGATCGCATTATTAGGTCAGTAGCTACACCCTTTGATGTTTTAGCCGAGAAATGTTTCGGGCTATATATATACTGTCTATCAGATATGTCATAAAACGCATTTTTCTCTGACTTGTCATGCTCGTCATAGATTTGAAGCGTGAAATTGTGCAAATTTGAAAGAAACATTAGAGCCATGACCTGGTAATCACAATGAGGTGTAGATAACTCTATTGTAACTTTTGAGCATACATCTAAAAGATCGAAATCAACTGATCCTCGACTGTGATATAGTGCAATTGGGATTGGTCTTTCATCCGCGTGAAACAATTGTCTTCTGTGTAAATCAATGGGTGGAAAAAAGTCTCCAAAGCGCTTAGCTTCCACCCAATGACTAGAACAGTAATCATTGCACATGTAATTCCAATAAACTACTACTGCAGTTTCGCCGTTTTCCAATTTTTGTTTGTCCAACTCCACGAGGATCTTGTTAGCCGGCCATTTACGGATATCAAATCGTGCTTTATAGTTTAGGTTTTCAAATACAGCTCCATTATCCACTATGAAAAATAGTGGGTAAGCAGAAAGGGAAAAGTCCAAGTAAAAAACGTTTCCCATCACATCGCTAATGTAATTAGAGTCGAATTCCTGGTCAGCAGAGTAATTTTTTTGAACTGGAAACAGAATTACGGAGAGCAGATCTTCATAGCGGGAAGCATGCCTAGTAACTTCTCCCATGTACTCCCGTCCGAGCACCACGTATTGTATGCAATGCTGCGAAAACTCATTTGTTGAAAGTGGTTCTTTGAAAATGTTATACTTTTCGTGGTTTTGTTCAATTTCTTGTAACTCTTCTGAAGCATGTAAATAGGCTGTTATGCATGGGGTAAAAGTCGAGTGTTGCAGAAATAAATCAAGGAGCCGTAGTCCAAAGGTTTGCGAGGATGGTAGATTTGCTAGGCAACAGAATAAAGGTAGCCACATAAAAAGTGCTAATTTATTGTTTTCCATTTTTCTTGTTTTATTTAAATCAGACTGTATGTTGTACTGAATTGAGGTGTAAAACTACCTCACAGAATTTCGTTCCGTCTGTAATGTGTCTTTTCTATACTTTTTAAGTACTCTTTGCTAACATATTTCTTAACTTCAGTTTCCAATTTGCAATACGTGGACAAGAAATTCAGAAATATAACTATCCACTTTTCATTCAAAGGTGTGAGGACAACGATTGCCTACAAATGTTTAATACACGTTCCAATATGGTTTGCTTTATGGATTAAACTTAGCATGACTAATTTTATTAGTTTTTATAATGAGAAATATACCATTACCGGCGGAAATGAGTTTTTGGTTCCAGATTGAAAATACACACGCTGTATTACGTATTTGGTTTGTTAGGCTAGACTATGTATTAACTTTTTTAGTTCTGAATTCTTATAACTAAAGTAATAAAAACTTGTTAATCATAAGCCAATACGCAGTGTTTATTTTGTCAAACCAAACTCGGGAAAGTAGAGGATATGAGAAACCAAACGCGATTGTTTCTGCCTTGAAACTTAGTTTTAATGCAATTGCCCTGCTTCGACCGTAATACATACAACTTTGTATCATGTCTATAGCATACTTGTAGCAGACGACATCGTCAATGCAATAGGAATTGTTATTTCAAAACTGCACTTTAACAACGGCCTTACTATCCGTCGATCAATCGGCCATTTAGTTAAACTCAGCTTGGTACTCATATCACGTCACAATTTGACTGAACTGACACAAAGAAGGTGACTGAAGTAAACTTTGTCTTTAGAAAATTTCATTATGACACAACTGGTGCACAGTGGTGAGAGCGGACACCCTAACCTGAAACTTCATTGACACTATCCAACACAAGATTCTAGCGCTTTTGAAGAAGTGAAACATTTAGTTCACATTAATGGTTAGGTAATGTGAGTTAGTTCTGCTAGAATGTTTACTACAACAAACTCGCATAAAAAATACACCATAGAGAACGTAAAAATATCTTATAACACAAGAGGTATGGCGGTACGTTAAATTTCCTTGGGGCATCAAGCGATCAGCCAATCAGGAGCTGCATCTTGTGAGGTCTTCTGTCCGTCTACTGGCCTCTGATTGGCTGGTGTGCTCGTGGTTGGCTGATCGCTGGATACGTCAGGTCGAAATCTTTTACATTACTTCATACCTCTTGTGTTATAAGATATTTTTACGTTACTCTATGAAAATACGTACATTCAAAACAATTATTATTATCAGTTAAATCTTAAGAGAGTATGCGGGTAATCAAATGAGCCCAATTAGTGCCATGTCCAACATTAAAACATGATTTTATGAGACGTTGAATACATATTCGCCTCTCAGTGCTGATTTTACGCTTACTTAAAGCTGATAAGCTTCCACAATATGTGTCTATGATACTGAAATAATGTTTTACTTAAAATTTCAAGGATGACAATAAACTTTTAAATTGCAGTAAACCACTAACATTCAATTTACCACCGGAAAAATTACGTAGCTCTATTTAAGATTTGCATTTATTCGGATTACTCACAAAATACAATTTCCAATATCCTGAGAAAATGGATGCAATCAAACTTTTACTGACTTTGCGTAAGTATAACGGCTATTCTATCGATTTTTCTTAATAACTGCTCTGTGGCAGTATATGAAATGCGTTCTTTTGCAATAAGTTTAGAACCGACCCCAAAGGTAAAATTCCATTTTATAGTAATCTGCTATAGTCAATATGGCTGGATCTTCCCATTAGATATAAATGTGAAACCTTTCAAGCTACCCGAAATGAATGGAAATGGTTGACGTAGATATGAAATATTGTATCATAATAACAACGTGACGGAAAACGATAAGGTATAAGATTTTATAAGTCTTGATTCATTCCGGCTTTTTCCACGCCAATTTAGAGCACCCAGTCCGGAGTTCACATCCAACCATGATATTAAATCGCCCATTGTTATACTCCATTTTGTCTGCAGTTGCTGGTTAAATTTTGATGGAATGACATGAGGGTTAGCAGGAAACCTGTACCAAGGCAGAACGGAATCTATTACACATCTACTTATTTTATTTTGAGAGCTAGTACGTAATCGTCAATTGTTCAGACGCATATCGTATAATGATTTTTAAGCAGTTGCCTAAAGCCATTTTGTTTCAAGAACTGTAATTAGTACAACTTCTGCAAAAATTAATAGACAGAAAACTCTATAAAATCCTTACTCCTAATCTATGCATAATCTTGACATTCTGTAGTTAGCGGCCTAATTATTAATTATTCCATCTCATTACTGTCATAAATTAGAACTTTTAATTCCGCACATAAACTTGCCTTTCGTAAAACCAAGTACATATACCTAATTACTAATTGCTATGGCATAGCATTACATTTTTGGTTTCCTACTGCTTAAGAACGATGTAACACTGGTTGTTAATATTCTCTTTTAGTTCTGTAAAAATGTTCTCGCAAATCGCGCAGGCTGTAATACTTCTTATGGTAGGTACGTTTTCATTATATCTTTGCAATGGCAGTGATTCTAATTTATATCAATGCATTGATTATTTTCAGTTCCAGTTGGAATGTTGTATGAGTGCGGATCCGCTCGACGGAGTTTACCCAGATGTCACCAACTGTTTCAAAGATGTTGAAAGGGTTGACGAAAAGTGGGCAATTGAGCAAATTTCGTTTGGGAGGGATGATTGCAAAGTGAGGAATTCGGTACGAATAAATGCTGGTAGCCAGTAGGGTAAAATCAAACAATATCACTTATCCTCCTTAATTGCCGCTTATGCTCCTTAATTATCGTTAAACCTCCTGAGTTATCTCTGCTCCTCCTTAATTATCACTTACTGGCCTTAATTTGTACTTATCATCCTTAATTATGACTTATCATCCTTAATTATAATTTACACCCCTCAGTTATCTCTTAATTATCACTAATACTCCTTAATTGTCACTTATCGTCCTTAATTATCACAAATCCTCCTTAATTTGCACTCATCACCCTTAATTATCACTTATCATCCCTAATTGTCACTTATCATCCTTCATTATCACTATTACTCCTTAATTGGGTCTTATCCTCCTCAATTATAACTCGTCCTCCTTCACTATCCCCTATTCTACAACTCCAAGGCATTTGTAATTAGCGCTGGTCTCAATGGGGCACTGTGATGCATTTGTTACAATGTATATATACTCTATGATGAAACTTAATTATGATTACTTAATTATAGTTAAGGATTTATGGTTTTAATTAAAATGAGGGTGAATTAATTAAATGTTTAAGTTGTTAAAGACCGCTGGGTTCAGAGGGTCACCATCTCCCCTCCAATGAAGAAGCAGAAAGGCTGGTAGGAGGAGAAGCAACCAGAAAGGCTAGAGGTGAAATGAAGGAATCGACCAAGGAAGAAAAAACAGAGTTTGAAAAGGAAATGATTGAATGGAGACCCGCGTGACTAGAAGTAAGCATGCTGGCCGATAACCAGCCATTGAGGTACCTGTGCACAAGGGCTCGAAATTTCAGAACCCGTTATTTACCGAACTAGAGATATTAATAACAAAACGATTAAATAATATGGTAATAATACAGTATTAAGTCTACACTCATAGATACACACGAAACATGCATACCAAACCCAATCCAAAGTAAGTCAGGTAGGCGAAGGAGTAGTCCAAGTAAGTAGGTTGTCTGGGGCGAGGTGAGACTAGTCGTGAGAAAGTTGAACCAATATTGTAATTTCGGGCGGCGTCAAAAACTGCAGTTCCATATAGAGACCATTTAAGGCAGGCGGCGACAAAAACTGGAGGTGTAGAAATATCCGGGTTGAAAGAGTTTGGAGAGACCATCACCAGTAGAAGTTGAATGAAGAGAGATAGCGAACTGAATCAAAAAAATGTTTCCAAATTAGTTAGCTTGATAACAAGGTTGACGATAAGGTGGAGTAGGAAATAAAGGAAGGAAGGGGTGGCATGAGCACCTAGAATGTTGTAACAAGTTGAAATAAAGGAAAATAAATTATATTATTTGCAAATCTGCCTTGATAACCTGTGGTGTGATAACAAGCAATGCAGTTTAGTCAAATTGTTTTGGGCATCTGGTTCGACAGCTCTTCCGAGGGAGTCCGTCCTCCAGCAATGTATTCTTTCTCTCCTTGTAACGCTGGTTATTATACCAGTTAGTGACCCGAGTAGTGTCTAGGCCGCACTGATTCGCAATTGCGGCACAGGACTCCGGTGTGAGGAATGGTGCGCGTTGATAGTGCCAAGTTAGCATGACCTTCTGCGCTTCTGAGAGGTGCTTGCGTTTTCGGGCTGATGGTGCTGGAGTGGAGGAGCGTAAGCGCATTCCTTCATCTCCATGGTTCAAGACTGATAAACCTACCCCCATCATAGATGTTAAGGTGAATGTAGGTGCAGACATGTGTGGTTGTGGTGTAAAGGAGGGTGCTCCATTATAAGTCTCGATGTTTCTAGACGAGCGCCTTGGCACCACTATTGGGGAAAATGTTGGAGCAGCTGCTCGTGAAGAAGATGGAACTGGAGAAGCTGATTGTTGGTCTTGATTGTTATCCACGTATGTCGAAACTGGTGATTCCGCTTGGAAGTAGCTGGTCTGCTCCACCAGAACCTCCTCGTCTCCATCATCGGTAAACTCTGATGACGGCTCTAAGTGTTGGGTCATATTAGACTTCACCTCAATAATACGTAAGTCAACCCCGTTGCGGTCATCATCCACTGTTTGTAGTTCACTTTGCTGTTGTTGATGTTCCTCTTGGAAGTCCGTGTGCCTATGGTGGCGCTGGGCTGCCTTCTCTTGCAATAGCTGCTCCCGGTGCCGATTAATTTTTTCAGCGAATGCTTCACGATCTTTTATCCCAGTTATGGTGGGGGTTTGGTATGATTTGAGGATATTGCCGATACATGTTGAACAAAACTTTGACACCTCTAGAATGTGTCTCTCCATTGGGATTCCCTTATCTAATTCCATTTGAAAAAACTGTTCAATGGAAATTGCCACGGGTTCCGGTGTGACTGGTGTTGCCTCAGGGGCTGATGGTGGTTGTGGAGATATTCCCATGATATCTACCTCCATGTCACTTTTTTCTTCGATCTCACAATGATTTCCCATGGCAGATGATGATGAAGCGATGGGGTAATCTGCACCATCGGGGGCCGCAATAGTCGTATCTGCATTCTCTTCAACACTATCTTGGTTGTTTCTCATGGCAGCTGGGTGCTCTTCACCATTTGGGGTCACATCATCATTATTTGAATTCTCTTCAGTCCCTGTGCTGTTGGTTTTCCTGACAGGTAAAGTCGCAGTAGCAGGGCTGTCTACTCCTTCGGGATCCGCATATTCCACCGTGCTTCCCGGTGGTGTTAGTGAAGCTTCCGGAAAGTTGAGGTTTCTGTTAGTTGGAGGTTCAGTCCTTGTTTCAGATCGAGGTGGTGGTTGATCTGAAGTTTCTGCCCTGTTTTGGGAGCTTCCAGTGGAGTCGTCATTATCCGCATGTTGTGCGTTTTTCTCTTTAATGATGAGAGTAAAAATCTGGCGAAGGTGTTCCCCCATGGCACTGGCAGCACCGTCGAAGAAAAAGATTCCGCAGCTAAGCCACGATTTCCTTCAACACTCATGCACCCGTAGTATACTCTCCGAAGCAACTGCTGGCAAGCTTCCCTTCGGAAGTTTGCTCCCTTCCAGTACGATTTGGACATGTTGATTGACGTTAGATTGACTTTGTTGGCAACAAGTGCTGCTGAAAGAACTGACACTTGAGGAGTGGAAAGTTGAGTGAGTTGAAAGGAAAGATTTGTCCTGGATTATATATGTCACCCTTCGCTTGCATTGTTATCACACCACATTTTAATTGTATTAAAATTGCAATACACCGAAACTGATTACTTACTTGTTTTTGTTTTATGTTTACAAAGTTGCTGATTTCACTCGGCCGATTTTATAGCTTTTTTCATGACAAGTATAATTTTATGACTTGAAACAAATATGTTACCCTTTACAAATACGTGACGGATTGGAAATTACTACGTGAGGAATGTGCTCATGCCTTGGCTCAGTGGGAGGAATAATCTGAAAGGAGAAAAAAAAAGATTTTAGAATATGATTTCATAATAAGGAAGGAATTTTTGGATGACGGCTGCTTGATTTAGAACTTCGGTCCAAGCTGGCGAAAAATGGTTTTACAGTGAGACTCCGTATGGCCAAAGGTATTACAGTTGCGACAAAGTCGATACGTTAGCCTGATGCAATCCTTTGTGGCATGCCCCGGCTTGTTGCAATAATTGCAGCGTTTCACTCTCCGAAATGGACATGGGAATGGTGAATGATCTGGTTGGTCACAAATGTTGCAAACTTTGAAAGGGTCAATTTGACAGTTCTGATGTTGATGCGGTCCTCCTGGGCAGTTTGGGCAAGGGAGTCTTCCGGCATGAAAATTTATTGCTGACTCTGGTCTCTCATTGCTAAGAAAGTCTGTCTTGAAAGAGGTGTTGGTTTGTGTTGGATGTCTCGCTGCCTTCATGGAAAGCCGATTGTTCGAAAAGGTTCGCAAAAAATGTTTCTTGTTCACTTAAAGGCTTCGCACTTTCCACGTTGATGAGGAGTAAGACGTTTCCGATGAAGTCAAAAACTGCCCTGGCCCATTGCTTGATTGTTATAGCTGAGGGTAAGTTCACGTGTTTAGACGCGACAAAGTATTCCAAGTAATAATAAAATGTTGTAAGGATGTTGATAATTTGGTCCCTTCTCGGGTTTTGTGTTTTCCAGTAGGCAAGTGGCATTGTTTGTTTATAAATGGTTTTTTGCAAATGGTTTGAAAGGGTTAGTTGCTGTTGAGTAAGGATTGCTTTCTGTTCCACCGCTGCCTGAGGAATGGACGGAGTCAAAATTTTAAGTTTGCCGTGTTGTAATTTTTACGTCTTATCACCTCATTGGGCTTGGTACAAAGTTTATGTGGTGGCTATTTGGTAGCATTTGTCTAACTAGGATAAAAGTATGTCTCTATTTTTTATTTGTTTGTTTTCGCATTCATGCCATTCATCCATGGGGTAAATGATTTCATTACACGGTGGTAGTCATGCTATTTTGTGGTTTTTGCATTTGAGTACTAAGTTGTAAAATTTGTGAAACAGTCATCTCTGCTGGAGTTTGCTGAGTCTGCTTGTTTTTCGTATTTTCTGGTTTCTTGCTACTGGTGTTTGGTTTCATTTGTAATCTTCCTTTTTTGTCAAGCTTGAAAATTATTTTTCCCATATAATGATTTAATGACTTGTACGTTTTTAAGTAAGCACCGATGAGAAGGAGGAAAATGGAGAGAAGAATAAAAATCTTTGATGACTCCATAATAATGTATGTGTTTATGTCATCACCAACTTTTACTGTTGCTGCATGAGTTTCGGTAGGTCTTGCCAACAGTAAACCCAGTATTGATGTTAATATTCCTTCCGTGCTGAGGGTTGACATTTTTTTATAGCCGATGACAACAAGAAAAATGATAATTATGACGACCCCTCCTATAACGTATGAAAGAATATAGCCTCCTTCTATATGCGTTGGCAAAATGTATTCTTTCATTGCTGGTTGTGTAAGGTTGAGTATGGGGATTTCTTTGTGCCAGTTATAGTTGACAATGTTGCTTATATTTGCATAGTACGTAGAGTCGCTTACCAAAGCATCTTCCAGATCAAGCGACCAGTGTGCTGGTATTGTATGAATGATTCTTGCTTCTACTTTCTCGTTTTTTCGCTGACAAGGGTAGGGCGCACGCATAGTGTCTTTTCCTACGTGAGCTGAGCAGCCACATGGGAGTTGAACAATGTGTATGCCTAAATGAGAATTCGTTTCTTCCTTTATTTCATTTTTTGCTTGAATGGTGTTGTTGCATTTTACGACTATTTCTTCTGTAGGTTTGAGGACTCCGAATGTGTTTTCGTTGATCTGGTATATTGCTGTTGAGTTTTCTGCTTTACTACATGTAAATACGCACGCTCCTTTGAGCGAGGCTACCGTGATTTTATCCGCAAGGGTTGCTTTTATACACTCAACGTTGTGTGCGACGCTCTTCCGGAATTTGTGGATATGGCATAATTCTGAATGGGGAGCAATGCACTTGTCTTCTTCTTGTCCATGCAGTGATATGATTTCCGCTTTGTTCTTTCGTACTAAATAATTTGTGTGGAGCTCCACTGAGCAAATGCTGCCCAAATAATGAAATGGTAACGTGTTTACTGCAAATATTTCGTACGTATTCTCGATTTCTAATATGGGGATGTTCACCTGGACCGTGAGCGTGTTTTTTGTAAAATAGCATTTTGTAGATTCCAAAAAATAATATGCTTGTGTGTTCTTGTAGCTTAACGAGAGCTTTTGCCCATGGATGTCAAGGTCCTTAGCCATTCTCTGAAGTTCATGCCGTAATCTTAGTTGTGGTACGATTGCACTTGGGATTCTGAAAGCTCTACAGTCGGCCAATACTTTAAACATTTGAATTGCCAATGTCGTTCTATGTTGCACCTTTGCTTGTAATGAGATTAACTGTTCTATTCTGCTTACTTGTATTGTTAGATTCCTTGTTGCGTTGTAGAGTGAGCTCACTTGATGTGTGAAAATTGCTTCTTCTTGTTCTATGTAGTTGTCCATTTCTCTTGTGTATTTGTTGAGTAACGTTACTGTGCGTACAGCGCTGTCGTGTTCCGAGGAAATTTGTTGTTTTATTTGGTTGACCGTTGACAACATATCCTTCTCAGACTGTGTCAAATCGTGTATTTCAGTTTCTTCAGCAAAGCCGCAACAGAAGTTGAATGCGGAGCTGATAAAGTCGAGTGCTCTCGTTTTTCTCCGACTCCCGGGATTGTCGAAGTCAAACGGTTTTGGAAGTCCACTTTCCAGGATGCCAATTGTTGATGATGCCAGCGCTTTAATGTGGTTAAATAGATCACATGTTGGATCGTCTATGCTGCAAAAATATTTCCAAGTAAAATTGCTGCTGGTTATGTCTGGGATCCGCATCTCAAAAAGTAACACAGTTGATGATTCGTACACTACTTTGGGGATTTCTGTCATGTAAACACCTGAACTAACGCGAACTGGAGTATCCTTTTCACAATTTGCAATTCCGATTAGAGACACCAAAATTAAGAAGATCCATGCTAGCTTGACTCCAACTTTATTTGGGGTACCTGATCGGTTGTCTTGTTCGCATGTTGTATCGCTTGTCTTCACTGGCTTCACCCTCATCTTGACGGGTCGTTGCGTGTTCAGACGTCGCAATTGGGTCTTGGTTGAGATTTCCGAGTGTGTTGTTTGCGGTGTATTGTTGTATGTGGTTGGTTGAGTCCTGTTGCGGGGAAGTTGTAACTGAGTTATGGTGGATCACTGATTGCTCTTGTTGATGATCGGCTGCTTGTGGTGTGATGACTGATGAGAAGTGTTGATTTGTAATCGTTTTCTCGTTTGGGGATTTTGCTTCGCACGCGTTTGTATTATCGTCATCACCTTCGTCGCATGACTCAAACTCAGATTCTGAATGGGATGAGTAATCTTCAAGTGTACTTTGTTTAATTGTCTTGGGTTTATGTGCCTGTTCCCGTTTTGGTTTATTGGAGTTTGGCCTAGTTGACTCATTTGCATTTTCCTCACTTGCCTGGTCGTTAAAATTAAGTATTGTTTCATCCCTTTCTATGTATTTTCGTAGCCTTTCAACATGAGTCCAGAATTTCTGCGTACGTGATTTATTCCTCATCTCCACTAGGTAATTAACAGGGACTTTGTCGTTGTGTTCGATGATTGTGTAAGGTCCTTGATACACGTTTTGAAGTTTGGGTGGTATCCCTTTCGTCCGCAGGTACCTTTTAACAAGTACCTTCTGACCAACTACGTAATGCTGATGTCGCCTGTTTTTATCAATCTGGTCTGCTTGTACCACTTGCTTGTTTAGTATTGCTTGTTGTGCGAAATCTCTGGCTGCTGAAAGTCTTTCTGTAACTTCTTCTACAAAAGGATGCTGTGGCATTGAGAAAGCTGTGTGTGATGGCAATGTGGGGTCGAATCCATAGAGAAGGTGGAATGGACTATAGCCTGTTGTCTCGCATATTTGAGTGTTCATTGAAAACGTGATGTAGGGAATAAAGTTGCACCAGTCTTTACAATTCTTTGCTACGAACATCCGTAGTTTGGAGTTGATGGTTCCATGACCGCGTTCAACAATTCCTTGTGCTTTGAAATAGTAGGGAGTTGATGTTCTATGTTTTATGTTAAGTAGTTTCATGACTTCCTGCATGATGTTTGAAAGGAAGTTAGTTGCCATGTCTGTTTGAATGTTTTCTACTATTCCATATACAAGTATGACTTTCTCCACGAGGAATTTAGCAACTTGTTCCGCGGTTGCTTCACGTAGCGGGCCTGCAACTAAATGTCTGGTAAAAGCACACGACACTGTTATAAGATATTTTGAGCCTTTGATGGTGCGAGGGAATGGTCCGGCCAAGTCAACTTGAATATTCTGGTAGGGGTGGAATGGTATTGGTGCCATTTGTGTCAGTCCTTGTGGCTTCATGGTTTCGTGTTTGGCTTTTTGGCAAAGATCGCATGATGCGCAAAAATGTTTAATTTGACTTCGCATGCTCAACCAGTAGTAGTTCTTAGTGACATTCTGAAAGGTTTTGTTGACACCAGGATGGCAGCTAAATAAGCTGTTATGAGCCTCCTCCACAATTTCGCGCCTGAGTGTCCTAGGAAGGTAGGTGACGGGATGATCCATGTCTGGCCTTTTGTATACTACGATTCCGTCAATAAGCAGACAATGCCTTAACTTGCCTTCCAGTATGCCGGAAAGAATCGCTGATTTGATGCTCTGGATTTCCGCATCTTCTTCTTGGTACTTTTTTAATAGGTCTAGTTTTGTAGCGTATGTTGGTAGTTCAACTATGTTTTCGTAATCCGGAGTTATTTCAGGAGCGGGTTCATTCGGAAATCTGCTCAGACAATCAGCAACGACATGCTTTGTCCCTTGTTCGTGTGTAATTGTACGAATGTTGTATTCTTTAATGTAAAGCAGCATTCTGACTAATTTTGATGGTAACTCTGCTCTGTCCCTGTCGCTTTTGACTAGGTCACAGAGGCAACGATGATCTGTAACCAGGTCGATTGGTTCGCCGTATACATGGTGGCGGAACTTCTTCAAGGCCCATACTAGGCCTAGGCATTCCAGAACAGTAACGCTGTAGTTCTTCTCCGTTTTGTTGAGGCATCTGGAGATGAATGCAACTGGTTTTTCTTTTCCATCTTGGACTTGCGATAAGCTTGCCCCTAAGCCGAGTAGGCTAGCATCCGATCTAATTATAGCCCCGGTTGTATTTGGAATGTAGTGGGCTAACGTAGGTGGAGTGGATATCGCGTCTTTAAGCTTGTCAAACGCTTCTTGATGTTTGGGTTCCCATATCAACTTTTCCTTTGGCTGCAGTGATAAGAACGAGCTGATTGGTCTTGCAATTTTGCTGAAGTTCTTGATAAACTTGCTGTAGTAATTGAATAACCCTAAGATCTTTTGGACGTCCTTCTTATTTTTTGGGGCCGGTAAATTACGTATGGCATCAATCTGAGGTTCAGTCATTACAAATCCTTCCGGCGTTGTGGTAAGTCCTAGAATCTTGACCTTATCCATCATCAGCTTGACTTTAGTTGTTTTGATGACAAGTCCGTGTTCTTCAAGCCGTTGTAGTATCTTTTCTAACTTCTCTAGATGTTCTTCTTCGGTAGAGGTGGCCAAAATGATGTCATCAATGTAAGCGAGAGTGCTCATGTTGTCAAGTACTCCATCAAGAACTAAACTGACAATTCTTGAGAAGGCTGCTGGCGCGTTGCAAAGACCAAATGGAAGAAAATTAAAATGGTATAGCCCACTTTGTGTTGCAAATGCTGTAAGTTCTTTTGACTCTTCATCCAGAGGAATTTGGTGGTACGCGTTCTTTAGGTCAAGGCATGTGATGAAACGTTTCCCTCGTAGGCCAGAGTGAATTTTTTCAATGTTTGGCAATGGGAATGCGTATTGCTTGGTGTGTTTGTTAAGGCCTCTAAAGTCAATTACAAACCTTAGCTTTGGATTTCCTTTCTCATCTAACTGCTTTACAATAAAGCCAAAGGTCCTGAATGGAGAGTTTGACGGTGAGATTACACCTTTATCAAGCATCTCCTTGACATTCTTTTCTATGATCTCGTTTTCGTAATTGCTGAGGGGTCTACCCTTTACTTGAATGGGTTCTTTGCAGTCAACTTCGATGTGATATTTGAAATTTCGTACTTTACTTTTCTGATCGTCTGACCAACAGAGAGCTTCGCGGTATTTATAGAGAAGTTCTTTCACCTTCGTCTTCGTCTCCTGTGTGACGTGTTCTCCGATTTCAAAATCCTTTTCAATTCGCTTTCTTATTTCATTGTCTTCCTCAGCTGTAGTTGCGTTGACGGGTACAACGAAATTGTGACTTTCTTCAGGATTGTTTCCGATTCTAACCATTTCATCCAGTTCTAGATAATTTGTGACATTTCCGAGAGAAGTATTTTTGCATAAAAGCCGTCGCTCTGTTGAGGCATTGACCACCGATACATAAGCTGTGTCTTTGTCTATTACCATTCGCGGTACTAGTATACCATTGCTCTTAGCTAGGATCCTGTTTGGTTCCACGACTGCCTGAGAGGCCAGTTGAAACCTACCTACGGTGACTGGTACGAATACTTCAGACCGCGGGGGTAAATATGCATTTCTTGATAGACGTAATTTTGTGTCCCTTGGGAGTCCTGTTTGGTTGTTTTGCTGCTTTCTGTTTGGTGCTGTGTTTTTGGTTGTTTGGATATTAGAACAGGTGGTGCATTCTGATGTCGCAGCTCTAATTTGCTTGACAGCTACAGGTGAAGACGTCTCGTTGAGTTCCTCAACTGCAGGCGGGTGTTCCTCGATTCTCTGGGTTGCTGTATCCTTAAGTGTGACAACTTGAATTTTGCCTGTAAACACTTTCGATGTCCGTGTTACTTCGCTACTTTCATGCTCTCTTGATTGGGTGTCACGGTGGATTTCAACAAATTTATCGATGTCGAATTTTTGAGTGAAGTCTTGTCTTGAGGTCGACAGTGGGACAGAACCGAAATGTTCAGAGTGGACTTGACCTTTTTTAGTGTCAATGTGTATGTTAAGACGTTCCAGGATGTCGTACCCTAAAAGTATACTGATTTTTTCGTTGTCAACAATAAGGAAAGGGAATTTAATAGTTGCTGTTCCGATTTTCATTGTGATTTGTGCAAACCCGGAGTCACCGATGACGTTGTTGGAAAGGGATCGCAGTGTGATGTTGTGGTTACTGAATTTAGGAAATGGCGCTGCGATTTCTTTTGAAATGAGGCTGCAGAAGGCTCCTGTGTCTAAGAGTCCGTCGTGTTCAATATCGTTTATGTTAATCTTGATAAAGGGTCCTTGGTTCAGAGTAAATGTTTTGCTGGTTGAATTAATGATTGCATTTCCGTGTGCGTCCGTGATGGGAATTGTGTAGGGCAACCGTGTCTCAAAATGTCCTTCTTCTGGATTTCTAACGTTGGTTTCATTTGTTTCATTAATATGGGAGTGTGATTTTTTTGCGTTATGGTGGCCGAGTTGTTTTCCGTGTATTGTTTGTTTAGTGTAATTGGGTCTGGCAGGGTAGTTGTTACTATAGAAAACCCTGCCATTTGCTAGTTTCCCTGACCCTGTCCATTGTTGTATTGGACGGGTGGACCACGAGTTGGAGGTGCCCAGTTTTGACGCTGATTATTGAAGTCTCTTCGTTGAAATTCTTGACGGTTCCAGTTTCCTTGTCCCTGATGGTCGTATTCACCTTGATCGCGTTTTCTTGAATAGCAAAACCTTTCTATGTGTCCTCGCTTTCCGCAGTACCGACAGTCAAGATGTGCGTGTCTATTTTGTCCTGGATGTGGGCCTCGAAAGTTGTTTTCTCTATTGTAATTGAAGCGTTGTGGCGGGCCATCGGTTCTGGGCCGTTGTGTATAGTTGTCCCTTCGTTGGTCAATGTGTCCAGTACTGTTAGTTTGTGGTTGCTGTGGGTTTGGCGGTGGGCCTGCTAGTCCTCGTACTAGGCTTTCATTTTCTCGTTTGGCTGTGAGTTCTGCTAGTTTTGCGTTGGTTGCGCCAAGTTCCTGATACAGAATCTTCAATAGATTGGTATTCTCGTCGGTACTCGTGCCTTCATTTGGGAAAGTACCTTGAATGCTGGCTTCTTGTTTGATTCGTCTAGTTGGTACGCCAGTTCTTGAGTCATTTTTTCGCTCGAAGTCTTTGACTGCCTGCTTTAGCAATGTGAATGTAGCAGGACGTCCTCGTGCATCGATGAATGTGGACACTTTGTCAGGTAGGTTATCCAATAGCGTGTCTACTATTGTTTCTTCTGTCATGGTTTCCCAAGCGTTGCCTGCTTTAAATCTGATCCGGAAAAGGTATGCAGATGCTGTTTCACCATCTTTTGGCATTTCGCATAGTATGTCGTGCATCTTCACTTGTCCCTCATTGTGCATTGGCGCATCGTTAAGAAAGAGTGCGCAGAAGTCATCAAAGTCGATATTTGCATCTTCAATTGCATTTTGGTTAAGTTGAAACCACTGCACTGCTTCTGGTGTTTTGAATGCGAGCGGGAGCATGAATTTCATTGCTGGATCGTTAAGTCTTTTCATGTTTGCCCATAATTTGAAGTTTCGTATGAACAGGGTCACTTTGTTGCTGTTGAGTTTCTGTTCATATTTTGGCATGCATTCACTTGACGCCATTGTGCCAAATTGTTCTTCCGCAATAGCTGGTGGATTTACGATGACGTCTTGTTCAAAAATATTAAGGGCTAGGCGAAGGTAAAAGTTCTCGTTTTCCCAGAAAGGTTGTGGTCGCTGCTTGTTTTCGCGCAGGAACTGTACTTCTCCTAGGTTAAATGTCTCTCGATCCCAAAATATTTGTGGTGGTGTGGGGTCTCTCAGAGGAATTTCCCAGCGATGACCTCGGCGATAAATAGGCCTTGGTGTTGGGGGAAGGGGTGGTGGTTCAGGTGGCGCTTGTTGATCTTCGTTTAAATTCTCAATTCCGATGCCTGGCGGGGTTGGTAAACGGAAATTTGCCAAGAAGTTCAGAAGGTCTTGTTCCGGTTCCTGGTTACCTCCGTTTTCAACGTCGCTCTCTTGTTCTGTTGTCTGTCCGTCTTCTTCACTGTCAGTGTCCGCGTCGTCACTGCTTTCGCTCGAGCTTTCTTGGCTGGAATCTTCTGCTTCGTTTTGATGGTTGGGCTCTAAATTTTCTAGAACCTCTTGTTGGTTTTGTTCAAGAATTTCTACTTCTCGTTGGTTTTGTTGGGCTTCCCCTGCGTTGTCGTTTCTTTGGTCTTCTTGTTCGTCTTCAATATACCCTTGCTGACTGTCTTCTAGGAAAGAAAAATTGAGTGGAGGGGGTGCTGAATTACTCCTCCTTAATGCGGATGGTGTTGACGTGTTGGGTCCGTCAATTGGCCTTATTTCCAATAAATTGCTGTTATTATGATTTTGGTTGTTATCTTGGTGGTTACGTGGTGACCCCTGAGAGGTTGAATCCGCCTCAGTGTTTAAAAATGATAAATTAGAATTTTGAACTCTACTCATGCGCCTGACGGAAACCTCTAAATCTAACTCTTGAAGTATTCGCTGGGCAGGTGTTCCGTGTCTCTTCCTTTTTTCCAACGCCTCTGCTAGTTCCCGACAAACTCTTCCAATTTCACCGATTTGTCGCTGAGCGCTATATATTATAGAGCTGGTGTTACGCTCTGCACCTTCCCTTGTGATTGGGGAGAAGTTTGCAGCTTGTGAATCTACCACAATATCTATTGAGTCTTTTTTGTTTTTAAGTAGCCCCAATATTTTTGATATTCCTGATATGGGCGTGCCGCCTGGTGCAGGACCTTTTGACGTACCTGGTACAGGTTCAACTTGTGTATGGTTTGTATTTACTGTGCTTAGTTGTTCTGTCTCCCCTGTTTGATTGTGATGAGTTTGGTCTGCTAGCGTATTTGTTGTGTGTGTTTCAGCTTCTGAGTCGCTTGTTGTGGAGGATGTGGTGCCGGAAGTAGTTGCCGAAACGGTATTATGCAAGAATGGAAGCTCTTTGATAAGCGATATGTTTGGGTTTTTTGTTACCTGTTCTATTCCTTTACTTTGAGTTGATGTGCTTGGTTGTGACGAAGTGTCCAAAACTTGGATGATTCTCCCTGCTAACCACTCTTGTGTGCGTTGGGTGTCTGCTTCAGGTTTCGATTGTCCAGCAACGTTGTTATCAACAGGCTCGTTTAGTTGCGTAGTATTGTCACGATGCTTACTATTTTTGGGACGTACTTTACGTCGGCTTTCTAAATCAATTCCAGGGAATTCAGGTTCTTGGTTTTGAAGTCGTCTACTTTTTCTTTCTTCTTGTGACATGAATGCGTTGCACTTCCAACTTTATATTGATATTGCTAAGTTTTTTAGTCTCACTATGCGGTGAATGCACTATTGTATGTTATTGTAACTTAAATGTAGAAGAAAAACAAAAGTTCTGGATGGAAAGTGAAATATGAAAAATTTTGAGGAATTTGTCACTTATTATTATAATTTTTAAAATTTTGCAGAGTTTCCGGGGATCTGAGGTAACGAGAAAGTAAAGCTCGCCATCTTCACCAGTTAAGGATTTATGCTAGATCCTTATTGATTATGGTTCGTATGACTATGATGCGGAGTAACACAATAAACAGAGAGTGGAGGAGAAGGATGTTTAGAGTAGAGAAGGAAGAATAAGAGTGTTCGTCTTTATTTTCAGTCATACCATCAATCAATCATCCATGATAATAATTCTATTCTTAGATTTGTCTAAACTAGATTAATAACTATGCCCTACATTAATTGTGACTCACCTAATATGTGTCACATACAAAACGCTACATTAGTAGGTAAGTCATCATAATCACGGATGAGAAATCGCGTGACTATAACACAAAGATGGCAAAACACGTGTAAACCGTCCATCAGCAGAAAGCAATTGGGTCATTGTCGAAGTCAGCAGATTACAATGGAATGAGTGGCCCGCACTGATGATTTTCAGTTTAAAATTTCGCACTACACAAAATATACCTCGAGATTATGGAGTACTCCGTGAAAACGCTTTGTATCGATATATCGCTGAACAACGAAACGACTAGAACCACTCAAATCTCTAACTCAGCTCCGGAACCTCCGATGCTGGTAAATATGTGAAATTCAGCGGGCTTGTCTTGATAACCCATACAAAATAATTTGAGGTGGCACAATGCTTTTGACTAAATTGAGAAACAATAACAAATTCTTGGATGCTATCTGGATCAATTTTCAAGCATCCCGCTATTATTTTTCTTATCTAAGGTACTATCTTTAAAACACGTGCCGGGTGAAACCGTGTCCGTTTATCTTTTAGATGAATGTAATAACTCTCTATAAGTATGAACAGTTGACAAATTGCTACGAACTATTTGCAATTAGTAGGACAAAAATAGCAGTGTATCCCAAAATCAGGGGAATTTTGAGACAGTGAATATGATATTGGCGTGGAAAATGTGTTGGGAAAAACTATGCAAAGAAGAAAACTTACAATTTTTTCATCCTCATCAGATAAAACGTCAACAACAACAAAAAATATTGCTGAGTCCGAGCTCCCAATCCAGAGTGGTGAATTGCAGTGGATGGTGTCATTGAATGTGGTTGTCTGTAGCAGAAAAACTATGCAGGAGCCCGGTGTTTAGAATTGAATCGCGAAATATTTATCGTTGATACTAACATTTCTTTTTGTCGCTGTTAGATCTCTTCCTCAAACATGAGATCAAGATATTTCACTTGGTGATAGGTATAAGTGAAGGTAGCTGATAAATCGGGGGGAAATCGTGGGATAAAACGTAAATTATCTGAATTATTAGGAGACGATGCTATCTCGTTTATGAAGCAATCGGTGTCTAAGAGAAAATCTAAATCTGCGTTTATAATGGGGGTAAAGTGTAGACCAATCAAGAGTAAAAGATTTAGTTGGGCCATTTTTATGTTGTGAAATGTGTGATATTTTGAATTAAAGACTCATACTGCCACGACTAAATTTCAAGTGACGCTCGCGGACTGCACTGGGGAGGAATAGAAAGCTTTTAATTTATTTAGGATTTAACGGAGTGTACTAAAGTCAAGTAATTTTTTTGATTTTGGCAGCAAGTGCACAAGTTCACAAGTGCAAAGTTGGCGGCACAGTGCAAAGTGAATTTCTTCGATTTGCAGCAAGTGGACAAGCACAAGTGCAAGGTTGCAAATTGCCAAGTTGCACAAGTGCACAAGTGACAAGTTGCCCAAGCTGCCAAGTGCACTAGTTGGAAATTCACAAGTTGCCACAGTCACAGTGCGCACAAGTGCACAGCGCACAAGTGCACAAGTTGAATTGCACAAGTGCACAAGCGCACAAGTTGCACAAGCGCACAAGTTGGAAAAAAGTTGGACAAGTTGCACAAGCGCACAAGTTGGAAAATTGCACAAGTGCACAAGTTGAAAAGTGCACAAGTTGCACAAGTGGAAAAGTGGACAAGTTGGCACAAGCGCACAAGTTGCACAAGCGCACAAGTTGGAAAGTGGCAAGTGGCAAAGTGAAAATGTGCACAAGTTCAAAAAGGTGCACAACTAAAATATGCAGAGAACACATGTGAACAATTCAAATTTTGACAATTGCTCATGTGAAAGTAATGAAAAATTCACCGTTTTTCTGGTGCATACTATAAGCCGGAAATTCAAGTTGATGAATCTGGAGATTGTGCAAATAGTTTGGAGCTGCAGACTTCATTGCGTTATCGAACTGACCAGTTTTCCTCATGAACTCCATACCAGGTCTTTGGTTCTTCCCAATGGGAGTAGTTGGTTTAGTAGCTCCAGTGGTCCTCATTATGCCAATAAAACGTGTAGAAGCACATACCGACA
>LJIJ01001900.1:0-34450 GCA_001718145.1 Orchesella cincta
GTCGCGAACGTGACTTATGATTATTGTCTTTTGGCAAGGCTGGCTGACAATCGAGGATTATGTGCTTAGGCTGAAACCTAAATTAGGATTGAACAAGAACCCAAGAGTTTTTTCATTGGTTATAATAGAACCTTAGACACAATGTGGGTGTCGACGTCGATATAGTTAGTGAGTTGATGTGATGGCTGATGCTGGATGATGATGATGATGAAATTCAATTCAAAGGAAAAAAATAATATATTATACAGTTCCTCCCTTGATTACCCACCTTTGTGCAACTTCAAGATTTCTTATAATAGAGAGAGCATCCATTACACTAGAAATACGCTTCATCACTCGCACTCTCAGGGACTCGTTTTTAAAGCCCTGCTTCTCAAAAATGGACTGGAGTCGGAGGAGCCCTGTGAATAAAAGTGGAATGGAATGCTGGCGTGAGTTTGACAGCTTAAATAAACAAGGAGAAAGAAAAGTTTTTGGGATGGCTTAATCAATCAATCTCTTAGTTGGACACCTTCATTGGAGTGGAATAAGTATATCACATTTTTCCATCCGTAATGGGCTGTGATATCCATAATAGCTTGGTGCAAGTCTGGTCGGATCTTGGTTACAAAATCCAGTCGCTCACTTTCCCTCGCTACGATTTCTTCCACGAGCTTAGCCAGCAGCTCCTCACGACTCTGACTCTGCTCTGTTGACTCCGTATCGAGGAGCTTCTGAAACGTGTCGTTGATCAATGGAGAGCGGACGAGAGGCTAAGCGTTGAGTTTTCTCCTCTTGTCACAAAGTCCATGCGGGAATTCAAGCTAAGGCTTTGTTCAACTTTGGAACTAGAGAGAGGAAAAGGTTTTTTGCCATGCCAAACACAGGTGAAGTCAAAAAAAAGTTGAAATTCATCCTAAACTTATGTCCATCTACCATGCTAAAGACAGTATCGGAGTTTGTATTACGGACTGTGCGGACGGCATTTAAAAATGAAAAACGAAGAGAATGGTATTTTAGATAATTGCATGGAGAATCTGCTGGTAGTTCCAGATTGTAAATCGGATGCATATTTTTTGAGCTAGAGCATTCCGAAGTTTGGGTTGCAGCACCCTATTTGATTAACATGGGGATCACGGCAGCCAAATTTTCGGAACGTCTTATTTTAATCATAGGTGACATTTTTTTTAATTAAAAAAATGGTATTTTTCAAAATTTTGTGAAGAATCTGAATCTGTCTTCAGATTTTCTTCATCCCCACTAGGGTTGGAGCTGTGACATTCTGATGACATTCAGTCCGACTATTACTACACAATTACAACCAACCTCGGTTTGAGAGCGTCATATTATGACCATTAAGATCAGTTAAGGAAAACGGAAAGTTGGGCCCTTTAGCAAAATTTTGTGTAGATTTTTCCATAGTTTAAGAGTTCCAAAACACCAACTGGGTACCGTATAGGAGCATTCTGAAACCACCTGGACTGATTTGGTCACTACCACCTACAATCCAATAGTATGACATGGTTACCACCATTAGTAAATGCATGTAAAAAAGGGAACCTACTTATGATACGGCTCCCAACCAGTGTACACGAATTGCGTCACCAAAAATTTCGAAATTCTGATTGGGACTAAATATCAAGAAATAACTACATCTGGACACTGAAAATATTTAGGGCTACTACACAAGTACTAAGGGACAATTTAAAAGTACTCAGGACCACTATATAAATAATAAAGGGTAATTTAAAAGTACTGCGAGCTACTATATAAGTACCAAGGGCTACTATATAAGTACCAAGGGCTACTATATAAGTACCAAGGGCTACTATATAAGGGCTACTATATAAGTACCAAGGGCTACTATATAGTAAGCTACTATATAAGTAAGGGCTACTATATAAGTACCAAGGGCTACTATATAAGTAAGGCTACTATATAAGTAAGGGCTACTATATAGTACCAAGGGCTACTATATAAGTACCAAGGGCTACTATATAAGTACCAAGGGCTACTATATAAGTACCAAGGGCTACTATATAAGTACCAAGGGCTACTTTATAAGTACCAAGGGCTACTATAATGTAATAATGAGTACCTTAGGTTAAAAGGGAACTTTTAAAAAAATTCGAATTATAAGAAATTACTACATGACGGAATCTGAGGATGTTCCCCTTTCTGTGCCATTTTTTGGTACAGCACACGTAAGGTTGCCAAGGTAAAAAAAACTTTTGTTCTTTCTTCGTGAAACAAACGAATTGACCGGAGAAAAGTTCAGAACCGATTTTTGCTGTCAGCTTGGTTTGTTTTCACTTTCAAGCAAAAACTGTTCTCATTTTTGAAGTCAATTCAGTTTTTTTTCATATTTTTTGGGTTTAAAGTGAGGCGATCGGTTTACACGATTTCTAGCTGAATTTTTTTCGTTTTCTTGATTTCAAGCAGGCTGTCTTCTCATTTTCTTCCAAAAGTATTTTTCTCGGTTTTCAGTGATTCGATTGTGGTATAAGTTGGTTTGGTGGAAATTCTGACTTTCACTCTAAATACGATTGAGTGTCACCAACCACGAACTCGCGTGTGTGTAGAGTGAAAGCATTTCCACCAAACCCTCATTTGCCACAATTTAATCATTGAAAATCGAGAGAAACTACTTTTAGGGAAGAAAATGAGAAGACACCCTGCCTGAAATCAAGAAAACGAAAAAAATTAGCTAGAAATCGTGTAAACCGGGAAATAACCTGCTTTAACATTTTCGGGCAAATAAAGGGCATCAAAAGTCTGAGTAAACATGAAGTCGTACCAATGTGCATGTTGTAAATCAATATGTTGGACCAGCGCTAAAAACATCAAAACAATCGGCTCGCCAGCCCTTTTCAAGAAAGTTTGCGTATTCCAACAACACAACGGAGGACGATACGACCCTGAAAATATATTCTGCAGACGTTGTGTTTTGAAAGTTACTCGTTTCATCCCTCCTGGCACCCTCCCCGAGTTATCGCAGCCTGATGTCGAAGTGCACGAGTCCATGGTTGTTGACGACCAGAATTCTGAGAATAATAGTTACCCGCATTCAGAGCCGATGTCAATACGAGTTCACCAACAGCTCCTGCTACCCTGATTCCGAGATCGCTGAATGTGGGTCCATGTCATCCGGGTCAGTGTTCTCATGCGCTACCAATGGACCAGCTAAAACTTACTACCGGGATATGAAAACTCTATCGTGCAGTGAGAAAAGATGCTTTGTCTGTGGCTCCCCTGACCGCCAGCGAGTACCAAAAGCGGAAAGAACCCGGGTTACATCAAGAAGAAAATTTACCTGCCGGAAGGAGTTCGCTGTTGCACCCTATGTTGTCCGGATGAAGATTTACCCCTACATCTTTTGAAATGATCACTTCTAATCGGAAAGGTGTATGGTTAACCCCGGAGGATATGATCAGTTTGCTGGACGATGTGTGCGATGTTGCGTCAAAAGCCAATCAGCGAAAGATTGTTAACTTTGAAGACGGATCCTTAACTCCCTCCCAGTGCAAGCTGCTAACAGGCGAGTCTCAAGAAAATTTTGATGATTTGTTTGCCATTGTTCAAGGAGACTCTGGTGGACTAAATTGGAGCAGCAATAGAGGACCAAAGGACGCACTTGGAATATTCATGATAAAACTGAAGCACAATTTGTCTCAGGATTTGATTTCTTTTCTGTTTGGCGCCTCCGGACAGACTGCTATTAGCGAGACCTTCTCCAGAGTGCTCCAACTATTGAAGGAGAGATTCGTTCCCCGGTACCTTGGCTTCCAGCACATCTCACGGGAGGAACTCCTGGCCAAACATCAGCCCATTCATGCCTCCCGAGTGTTGGGATTGTCACCAAACCAACTTATTCTGGTACTGGATGGGACATACATTTATACTGAAAAGCCGTCTAACCATGATCTCCAGAAACTGCTGTTTTCCCTCCACAAACATCGCCCCTTGTCAAATTTATGATGGTCGTGACCTGTGATGGTTATATCCTTGACGTGGACGGTCCATGGGGAGCTGACAATCCCAACAATGATGCTGCTATTCTTTCTGAAATGATCAACAGGGAGGACGGGATTGTGAACTTTCTCGAAAGAGACGACGCTGCCCTAGTGGACCGGGGTTTTTTGAATGTAATTGAGGAGTTGGAGCTGCACGGGTACAAGGTATTGATGCCTCATTTCCTGGCCAAGGCGCAGAAACAGTTTACAACAGTGGAGGCCAATGAAATCCGACAGAAAACGATGGTCCGCTTCATCGTAGAGACTGCCAATGGAAGACTTAAAAACAAGTCCAAATTCTTTGCCGATGTGATGGAGAATACTTACTTGCCGAAAGTTGGGGACATTATGAGGGTTCTTGCTGCTTTGATTAATGCCTATTCGCCTCCACTTCTAACGCTTACCGATAAGCACGAGCAGATTAGCCAGCTGATGACAGTTCCTCCAGAAGCAAATAACCCATTGAAGATAAGAGCTGAAGAAGAAAAGTGGCTGACTGATCGTGATATGAAAAAGTGGACAAGAATCCAGAGTACTGAAATAGAGGGCTTTCCTGAGTTTACGGAGGAGGAATTGTTTAAGATAACTCTGGGAGTTTTTCAAGTGGAAAATGCAATAGAATATGCGGAGCGTGAAATAGGTACTCTCATTTTACTTCAATTTAAAAATTGGTTGATCATAATTGTGTGTGCTTAACTAAAAGTGTGTGTTTAGCCAAAAATGCGTTCGAATTTTACAAACACCCTGAGGATGATACGCTAATAAGGACCAAAGTTAAGTCTAAAATGACTGCCAGTGTGTTTCATCACGTCATTGTGAAGTTCGACCGTTTGAAGTCTGGCGCAGAAGGAATCGTTCAGCGGTACTGTGACTGCAAGTCAGGTGCACGGACTTTAGGTGTTTGTAGTCATGTTTCGGCTGTGATATGGTTTCTCGGCAATCGAATTCGGAATATTCCGACGTCTGTCAAGAGAAATTTCTCAAAATGTATTAACGACGCAGGGTGGAGGTCAGAGTTCCAGTCTTAATTTTATTATGTGTTTTAATGTTTTGTTGTTTTCGTCCTTTAATTCCATTTTTATTAAATGAGTTTGTTTAATTTATATTTCGAAATGTTTGATCTGCCGGCAATTCTTCACCGGTAGGGGTCTCGGGGGCCACAGGTTTTTCTGGGATAGTGGTGAGCAAAAGTGCGAGCACACAGTGAAAACTACGCAATGTTGCAGAGTAGCGACAAAGTGGAAGTTTTCACGTTTCACCAGAACACGTGAACATTTTTAATGCTTTCGACAGTTACACTTTTATCACACATGAGTTTGTGCCGACAAATACTAGCCAAATCTGTAGAAGTTGTCCAAGTTAGGACTTTTACATGGAAACTTACCTTTCTACGTAAAAATTCTAACTTGGACAACTTCTATCGATTTGGCTAGTATTTGTCGGCGGGAACTCATACACACAACTTTACAAAGGCTATACCACTCTTGTTTGTTTTGTAAAGGTAATAATATTAATAAATGTTAGGGGCGCTCATCACTATCTCTAAATGGTTCCTTTTCACCCTTCGTTCGGTACCCGGCCCCCGAGGCCCTCCGGCTATGGGTCTCCCATAGAACTTGTTGGGTTACGGCGAAGGTGATTAGGAACCCTATATGGAGTCGTTGGAAACCTCCTCGTGGTGACTCTGGAAACGTTCACTACGGCTAATTCCCTACCCATTTTTTAAACTCTTATTTTTTAATCTGCGCATAGACACATGGCAGTATTGAAACAGGCAACTATTTGTATATTGTATAGTACACGGGTACATTATTAGAAGAATTGTTGAATAGTGTTAGTTATAAGTTATATTCGTCGAATTTTGGTATGAATACTGGATAAGATATAGCCTAAATATGCTTTATGCATAGCCTTTCAAACATTTTGACGATTAGTAACCAGATTGAGTTTGCAGGCATTCGTATGAGCGTTTTGACTTAAAAAGACCGGTTTTTGTACCGGCCGACTTGGTATCTCCAGGGATATTTTGTTGTCACGGCTTAGGGAGCCGTCCCTGTTCCGGCTTGTATTTATTTCTCCTACACCGTCGCGTTTAATGGCGCCTCCAACCCGCCCAGAGTTGAATACAAATCTGATACTCTCCTTCGACTTAGCAAAGAAAAACGGCTGTCATTGATGATGGATATGTGGCAGAGAGAGGAAACAAAAAATGCACTGTAATGCTCATCTTTACTTGAGAAACTTTCATGAGATTCAAGCGAAAGTTCTCGGTTAACAGAACTTTGAGAGGTAATTAAGTGTTTTGTTACATGATTCATTCACAGCAAACAATAGAACAGGAAACGGTAGAAAAACATCCTACTATCGTTTGTTTTTCCAGGAATTACTACATAATGCTAGACTGGATATGACTATGATTGTCAATAATGAAGTTTAGTTGAGTATATTTCTTACCATTTCATCCTTCCACGTTGCTGGACAGTGAGTCTTCATATAAAGCGATCCAAACTGTCTCAGTTTCACACACTGGAAATTGTCGCTCTTCTTATACGTAACATTGGGATCTCTTCATATGACGAATCCACGCAACAATCATCATAAACTATGCACTGTTGATCGCAGAAGCAATTTCGCTTCTTCCAGTCATTCATCATGGCACCGTTGCGGTCTGAAAAGTGAAAGTTATGTCATTATCATTACCAACGGAAGAGCCTCTCCCCAAATAAGGAATGATGTTCTAAATGCCCATTTGAGTGGTTCATATTATGCTTACCACTTCTGCTCGGAGCACAAGTATCTTTCGGGGGGTTCTATTTGCCTTCTCAATATCTCCGTAGGTAACCCTCGTTTGGTCGGATCACCGAGGAGCGAGCGTTCTTGGCACGATTGGCTCTGCTGAGCTATATTTGACAAAGTTTTCCAACGAAAAACAAACTAGAATCACTACTATATACAAACTTAACGAAGACAAGGGTCTTGCCCTCAACTGTGCTCTGGTAGCCATTAATACAGGCCCAGTTGTTGATCTTCTAGAGGAATTAGTATGGCTCAGCATTTTGCTGCGTTTTTGAAACTTTGACGTGATCCTCAGGGGATCGCTGTTGCAATCGTAATGAACAGAGCTGTGGCTGCACTCCATGTTCTCATTTCCTTTCTGCTGGGCTGGGTTCCATGGACTCCCATCAACCATTATGGGGGCTATGCAGCCCCCACATTTTGATTCTTCTCAGGAGATAAAAGAAAGCCGACCTAGAATGCAAAAAAAGAGCGTTACATAAGCTTCTTGCTAATTATTGTTCGTGTGCACCAGCTATCATTGTTTTTGCGTGATCTACCGGAAATTCTTTTGTGCATGGTATGACTTTGTGATAAAGCCCATAAAGATCTGAATTTTATTTACAAATATCCTTTAAACTCATGGCATGTTGACTATGAGCAAAAAAAACGGTGAGGTTTTTATATAGTTGTAATTTAGGAGCAAGGTTGATATGCGAGATGAAGCTGAACAGAAGGGATTCTTGTGAGATGAAAGTAACTATACCCTTATGATTCAGATAATGTTGCAATAATGACGAATTGTCCTCATTGAGCAAATTAATGCGAATTTGAGTAAAGAACTACATCGTTTTTATTTTGGAATTGATATGTGGTTTTATTGTAATCCGCACTAATTTTCACCTTTCAACGCACACTGTGAGTAGGTATGCTGTAAATAAACTTTATGGTTGGGAATAATCTAGGGAACCCCTGGAGGGCATTATCATCACCAGCAAAACCAGAATTACGTGAGTTACCTTGATTTAAAGGAAGTATTCTCTAAAAAGGGCTCTCATACTGGTCTCATACATTGTAAAACTAATTTAGGCTTTTTGTGATGAGGGGAAGGCATTGAGTTGGGATGAATTAATGACACGAGGGCAGCAGCAGGGGAGACGACCAATGCGAACTAAATTGACATGCTGATTTGAAATGTAAACAAGGTTTCCTCTGCAAATGAGCATAGCTAATCTTTCGATTTTCAAATTATGACGACAAGTGGAAAATGAGAATAGTTTTTAAACTATCTTGCCTAGCCAAACTTTCAAAGAATTACTTCACTAAAAAATTTAAGCCTTAAAAAAATCCACTAAATCTACCAAAATATATTTTCAGTCACAAAAATTCCCCAAATCTCACCAAATTGTCAAAATTTCAAGCCATAACATCAACAGTGCTTTTCTAGTGGTAATAATAACAGCACCTTGTCATTCCTTCAGGACGGATGTATGTATGTCAGCTCAGGAAAAAATATACTGACATAATAAGAAAGTGAAACTGGGAAGAGCTGTCGTGAACTACCAGCGTCGCGTCAACAAAGAGGACATAACTGTCTCCTTTAAGCAAAAATAATGATGTGATGATGTGATTTATATTACATTTATGATTCAGCATTCATTCATTCAGAAAGCTCTCAGCGACTCCCCAATACAATGGCATAATAGATCCTGGGAGTTGATGCAGCATACTATTATATATGCCATGTATTTATGCCGTAAGACAAAAATAATCATACTCTGCACTACCTTACATTGCGTGCAATATGGAAGTTAAAATACTGACATTTATTTTTCTTGGGGCAGCGACAACAGAACACTCTACTACAGTAGTAAATAGTTGGTCGGTGGTAGTCAGTCAAGTTGGTCACAGCTGAATAATAGTAATCACTAAAAAGCTTCTTCCTGAGGCATGCATTCAACAAAAATGTGAAATATACATGTATAATGACACACTAGGCGACCATTACTGCATCAACTTGCAACTTGATGACTGAACAGAATTTTCCTGCAGTATTACGTTGTAAAGAGCATATCACTGCGGCAATCGTGCATAACACCAATTATTATTATTGACTGCTTACTTTTTGCTTCTCTCTTTTAGCTGGTGTTGCTGTCAAGAAGCGTTTTGTTTTCGTTGTATAATAAAAAATAATACAAGTTGATGGAAGAAAAGAAGGTATTTGTAGATAAGTACGGATGGATGACTACATGTGTATATGTTGGCTATACTTTCGTGGTCCCTTGAGGGTGGATATAGCCAAGATAACAGCTAAATGGCTACATCATACCATTACATATAGCGTCCTACATTTCAAGGCTCTATCCCGGATGTGAAGAAGTAAAGAAGTCCTAGCTTTATCTTTTAACAAGCAGCAACCACAGACGAGTGAGGAGTGATTGGGATCGCTTTTTTGTAGTGTGTTTACTTTTGTTTTTATAATGCAGTATAAAAAGAACTAACATATCCTCAGGCGTACCTATGAAAAGTGGAAGTGCGTGTAGGCACCATCAACCCTATTTCTTGTCTTGTTTTTTTCGTACACTTTTTCCTACCTGCAGTAGAGATAAGTATTGGCAATTTGATAGACCATTACTTACGCATGGACTCAAGATAGGATGAATGTAGGAAATGTAATCCCAATCAGTCGATTGGTAACATATATTCGTGCTTGCATAGATAATTATTATTAAATTCCGTAATGACTTAATAATCCGTGGCTGAAGTTAGGCTTAAGAAAAACATTGGCGGATATTCTTTTGATAACCCATATTATAACTTCATGTGCAAAAGCTAGACTACGATGTTTCAACATGGAAATAGAATTGATTTATATCTTAGATAAGTTGTGATTATTATTTTGTTCACTGTTGCTTTAAAACGAATAAGGTGCAATCTCAATATCAATCATTCAACGATTGGCTATTACCTACCGAAAACAGTGTTTAAACTAGAAGGATTAAAGCCTAAAATGGAGGTCTCCACCATGAAGATATCATTGACGATAGCTTCCTATAGAAGGTTGCAGTTTGTAGCTGCGCTTGTCATACATTTAGGTGCTAATAATTAGTCTCGTTTGTTACAATCAGTTTCAATTAAATTGAAAATAAACCTACTTTAAAAAGTAGTATGTCATCGATTATCAGTATTCAAAACAATGTTTTTATTTGTAGCTATATATTTATGAACATACAAGGAGGTGTTATTATGTAATATAACACCTTATCTAGTGATAAGTGATGATAGTCATTATTATTATGCAGCTATACTTAAAATGCGTTACAGGAGAACTTTGATAGTGAAGACTAGTCATTTTTTATCAACATGCCCCGTAACGAACTGCAAAAGTCCCAGGCTGGGTAATTAACTCGGCTGAAGGCTACAATGAAATCAGCAAAAGATGTGACTTTTTTATGTATTTATGGGCATAATAACTCACAACTATACTAATCCATTATTGTCCTATTGTCAAAGGTTTCGGTCACTGATAACTATAATGCATCATCCATGCTCATGATGTTTTATGCACTTAAAATATTGCAAGTTACGCCATTAGTCAACCTAAAAAAAGCTAATGTCTTCGTCACATTTGTTTTTCTTGTAGTTGACTAAAAGCACTTTCAGTTTTCTTTGAAGAAGCCTCCTCCTCCCCTTTTCAAAGATAAATAGTGGAATTTTTTGCAAGAAAATTCCCAGCAGTACCTCCTCACATGACTGAGATGTGATGATGTGATTGCAAGCTGTGGTACTACTCATCATCACCACTTTTCAGCGATGAAAATGTTTACATTTTTTCGTGAAAAATTTTGTTTGAATTACAAGACACTTCGAAGCTACGCATGCCACGCAAAATCGTGAAGGACTGGTGTGATGATGATGAGATGCGACATCACATCAAGAGTCATCATCATTGAGCATGCTTGAATTGTACGCGCAACAGTTGGTTTTATAAGCACTTACTTTTTTAGACGTAATTTTTGAAAAAAATGGTCAAGGTGTTACTTGTGGGTGTTCGCTGGGCTTTGCAATCAAAATGCTTTCGCATTGTGTGCACAAACTGAGTTTTTGAGTTGTATGAGCAACTTACACAGAAACACTACACAATAAATCAAAAGTATCGAATTACGTCCCCTCCGGATTGCGGCTTAGCAAGATTAATGTGTGTTCATCACATCACATAACATAACTTCTTATGCAACAATGTTTGAAAAAGGAACTGAAACCCTTAGGCAAATTCAAACCGATCTGACTGATGATTGCGGGGTGTGTGATGTGACCACTGATGCAATTTTCATGGGATTGCAGAACGAGAAGATTGCAAACTTTGGATTACCATATAAGCCAAAAATATGGCAGGAAATACGTCAGGAAAAGTGTCTAAACATAAAGGAGCTTAATTTACAACCTTTTGCACTTGCATTGTAAATGAGAAAGTAGGGATATACCGGACACAATAAACGTCACTAGCTCAAACGAACCCTGAAAGTATGATAACGTTCTGGTGGCATTTTCAACAAGAAGAATATATTTGATACGCTGAGTTAGTACAGGCCGAGGTATTATGTGCTTGTAAACAAAACTTGTCGTTGGTCAGTCAATGGAAACTTTTACACAGGAGCATATGAACAATTGCCTTTTCACTTACTGACACCTCATGAATATTTATTTGTTGTTGTTTGAACTCTTCTTGACATTCACAGTCTAAACGGAATGGAAATCCCAGGAGATAGGTACTATTGAGTCACCACAGAATAAATGCATTGCATTTTTCTCAAGCGTAACGTTTTCTAGCGTAAAAGCCCTCTCCTCGATTCGCAATATTCATATCTTCGGGGTGAGTCCATTAAATGTCCACTGCGAACGATGAATGAAAATGAATGATGAGTCATTTTACGTTCTTACTTATGCATACAGCTTCCAAGAAGCCTTGTGCACATAATCCCAGTAAATTCAAGGATGAATAAAAAACACATGCAAAGAATTAGCTTGGAACTGTTTAAATCGTGAGAAACCAGAGTTAATTTGTAGATCATATCTATTGTAGATCTGAATGAATACACATATTAAACCAGTCCATTACTCAACAACGCCATTACGCTTTTAAGATTGATATCAGTATCATTCATGAAGAATACACATGGGGTTTTCTTGGATAGCAGGATGTTATTTACTTTGGATTTCATTCATTCATTCCATGTAAATGAGTAATATTATAACATGGATCGTCTTCATTCACTCGTCTTATTATCTAAATTATGGCTTGCAAGTTAGTTCCGCTTTTTGCTTTAAAGCATAAACATCTTGGTCATCACTGGCAATACCAAATAATTTACGCTCAAGGACTTAATTCCTAATCCCGTCAACAAAGACCCAACTGGAAAGTCCATAAACGAACACAAATTAATCTCTGACAAATTAGAGCAGCCAACGGGGACTTTCTTATTTAAAAAATTGATCATGTCATGTCACTCCTGTCCTTTTTAATATAAGAAACAAGGCATGTAAATCGTATTCATCACTTCAAGGATCAGCAACTTGAATCCAACACGGTTAGTTAACATATGAGCATATCAAATCATAAAAATTAGCAGCAGCAATCACAATCAGCTCGACAAATTATGGGAAAGTGACTTTTTAAAGGCAACATTAATTAGATCCATATCCTAATTACACCGTCATTGTTTATCCGACGAAAGGAGAGCTGGGAGCCAAGCCCAACCTGTCTTCATTTACTTACACCTCCAAAGGGGCTACTCTAATTATTTCACAGCGAGTGAGACGTGAAGAAGAATAAAACTGAAATGTCACGCGTGACATTGGTAATTTATAAATAGACGTGGCTAATTTCTCTCCTGATTATGATACGTGCTCATTAACCAAATTGACATTTGAGCTATTTGCTCACTCGTTTATTGAGAATGATAAAAATCCGACAATGAATTACTGGCTCAGCCTTCGATCCCATCAAAATCAATGTGACAATGAGAGCAACCTAGCACCGATTATTATTGGAGTGCTGAGATCTTTGCTAATTTATTATGGTTGTTGATGCAAGAGGCAAAGACAACTAAACCTTATGCAAACTTCACATCCCTAAATATTAATCACATTGACATTCCGACAGTAAAAAATGAAATCATACTTAATAGAGGAAATTTCAAGTTTACTCATCCGATCAGTGTTGTTGTTAACACGTGAATGAGGACTCGCTTGCATCTGCATCACTTTTTATCCTATCTGATGTCCTTTTCTTCGACAGTATGGTATTTTTGTGCAATAATTTATGTTATGTATCAAAATAATGTTTCCGTATATGCGCACACTAATATTAATTATTTGGGATTTCATGAAGCAATTTCGCTTGATTATAAGGAGGTCAGTGGTGGGTCATAGTCATACTCACTCATATCAATTGAGATGGTACCTTCGCCTTCACTCGCCACAAAATTCATGTGCATATTCATCAAATCTTAATTAAAGTGAGCATGTCTTGTCGATTTTTGCACTCTCATAAAAAATAAACTCGCAGTTTGAGGTAGCCACTTTATGAGACATCATGTTTATCTCTCCGTATTTCTGATACAAGTCAACAAATCTGATGATGATGGTGATGAAAAGCAGTACGAGCACAATATTGAATTTCATTGGATTGGATTGCACTGCATTGACAGATCTCAAAAAAATGGTAGTCCCACGAACTTTTGAAAGAAATTCATTGTTCTATTTTCACAGTTTAGTAACTCTAATGAACTTCACACGAAAGATGTTCGCATATAAATGTGGAGAGAATACTGTATCAAGTGATTAAAGCAGTCAGCTTTTCTTGGTTTTTTTTTGCTACAAGTGAAACCGTCACAGTTAACGAGTCTGCAGAAAAATTCACACTCGAAGCAGTTCCTTAATATGAGGTAGATTGGGGATGCTTTGCCGCGAGATTTTTGGATTCAATACGCGACTTTTTTTTGGTGGATGCTCTGTGATATTTTTACTGAGAAAGACTGACAGCTAAAGTTGGGTGGATGCTCCATGTTGCATTAGTTAAGGTGATAATTGCGCTGCAGTTTTTGTACCATTAGAACCAACATGAACATGCGAGCTTAGCTTGCAGCATGACTTTAAAGTATTTTTTATAATGTGGTTGTTTTTTCTGTAGACTACGGGCAGACAAACAAAGCTTGCCAACTTTTATTAGAAAATTAAAGAGTATTGGTCTGCTTGAGTGAATTAGTGAGTACTGTAACTGATGAGAGGGTAGAATTAACTGAATAGCTAACTAGATGTGAGAAGATGTATATAAAAATTCGAAATATTTTTGATTCAGATGCCTGTTTTGAGGTACACTACAACAGTAATTGTTTTCATGAAACAAAAAATACTTATGGTTTATCCAGTTTCCAATATCATATGAAAATCGAAAGCATACAGAATGAATTTAGGATTAACTATAGGATTTTGTTTAGAAAAACATTTAAAAGAGTCGTGTGAATCTTTTCCTACATTCCTTAAAATAGTATGCTGCGAGCAGTTAAGTGACTCACGAGGGAAGGTTCAATAATTTCTATATGCACGTAGTAAGCTAACCTGTTTTATTTTAGGAATTTTTCTACTTCCTACACATACTACAACGTCTTCAAAATTCCACCAATTTTAAGCGTTCAAGTGATCACCACATATTAAAAATTGGTATTGGCCTGTGGGTCAGCCCAAGTCCGTGTAACACGTGCAACAAATGCCGAAATTAAGTACAAAAACACATCAATTTCCGCTACTGTGCTCTAACAACCGCATTGTAGGGGGTAAATCCACGGAAATTCTTGTTTAGAATAACTCTTATCAACAAACACGTAGCTCCACCGGATTGTAATTCCTGTACAGAAGTATGTAACTGTAAAAAATTTATTATAATGTCACCCATTTACAGATAGGAGTATGTGTAAATCAATTTACACGTTATGTAATGCATCACTGTACATAAAATAGACAACTCTGGGATCACGTCGCGTCGGTCCTATTGTACTTCACCGGAACAATTTTCCTTCAAAAAAATTCTGGCAACAACTCAGCTCTTAATTGATTTATACAAACATGATAAATACTAGCATTGGGTTCTTGTTGGTATTTCTAACAGCACATACTGCAAAAACACGTGTCTGCATCCGCATTACTGCTTCACTAAACAATGCAACATGCAACGCTCACCACCACTGAAACCACTTGAACTTGTTCAACCTGCTACATCAAGTTTCTTGCGTTTCATTTTCTCACTAAATAGCTCTAATCTTCCAACAGTAGTGTTTGCCTGATAAAATATGCAAACCATATTCATTTCTGGTCATAATTAGAGGTAATCTGTCAATACGTACAACACCAACAATTGATATATACTTATCACGACAACACTTTTGATTTTTTAAAGATTTCATGCTGTAAATGGGTTTGGTTACAGGAAAACTAGCTGTCTATCACGAAAACAAATTTTGAGTTATGCGGTGGATCAAACCATCGCAGTAGTAATCGAATTGTTATTGCTTCTTTATAAAATCCCATTAATTATACGACTCAAGATTTTCACTGAATTTTATTGCAGCAGGAGGAGGCATAATGAACTGCGTATTTTTTGTCAGCTAGCATATATTTACCTACATATACATTTCCTATAATATTTGCTTGCCTACTTGACTAATTTGCAAAAATGATGGGAAGCGGAATTTAATATTCATCAGTTGTCTCAAGTACCTACGCCATATTTAACTTAATGATGGAATTTTGAGTTTATGTCTGAGTTGATCTTGAAACCTGCATTATGATTCTCATGTGTGAAATTTTGACATTGGTTTGGTCGCTTCTTTATGTTGTGCAAACCTTCCTTTATGGAGGTATACTGAAATAACTATGTAGGTAGTATAGCAAGACCATGAATTTTCAAATCCTTCATAATATTGTGAAGTGTGACATCACATCATCAGACACCATACAAATACCCGTAAAATGTTTATTGAAAGTAATGACAGCAATAAAAGCTGTTGGTTCCCAGGTACAAATGATATTTCTTCCTTGTGGCCCACATCTTGGGGTTGATGACAAAGAGGAAAAGATGTAATAATAGAAATGTAACTGAGAACATTTTAACTATTCATGCTACTTCTTTAATTTCTTTTCAGCATATTATTATGTATAGTAGCTGTCTTGCTCAATGTCAGTCGCGTAACTTTGTCTCAGGGAGAGAGTAATCAATATATCAGCTTGAGACAGGAATGGATTAAGAAAATATTGAATATTGTGACTCAGTTTTAAACCCTTCATAGCTAAAATCATTTAAGCTTGAAGCTGTAAAGTTACATAAAGTAATAATCCTCTGGTCAAAGAAATACGCAGGTTTGGGTCTTCATCAAGAATACAGTAACGGAGAGTTTCCATAATCCTCACTTCACTGACAATGAGCATAGCGGTACGCACGGAGTCTTGTAGTCGACCTACATTTTCTTTTGTGCGTAATAGTAGCAGACGAATTGTGAGACCGTTGTAGTTTCTTCTTCACTCACACAAGTGCCTACCTTTCTGGTGACTAATGAAGGAAAATGTATTGCATCCCTTCAGCTTAAATGCATTTCATAAATCGTCCTTTGGGAATCCCAACTCCTGTTATCGTGTGACATGCTATAGATGGTGGCTAGTGGTTAGCAACACAAATGGTCTACCAAAGGAAGATAAAATCCTCATCCAAACTTGATTATATATTCACTGTGTATTGAGTTTTCCAGGAATTTGCTGCAAGCTTCTCCTGCTGGAGGCTAACTCAGGTAAGGAATTTCTCATTTTCAAAACCATAGCTAAAACGATTTCACTTTCGTCTGTTTATCTCAAGTGTATCCTCTCTGTAAAAAATGGATCTCTGTAAAGGTTACCACACTGCATACGAACACTGTAACGAATAGTGTCGTTCCATCTCAGAAAATAGAAGTGCGTGGTGCTAGAAGCGTTAAAACTTTGAATATATCGCTCAAACTCACATTTTTTAAGGGGCTTCATATTCACGAAAGTTTTTCTTCTGGTTATACATTTTACGAGAGGTGCAAGAAACTTTACTTACTCATTTTTTTAAAAAGAGAAGTGCATGGTGCATATCAGATTTTATGCACACACATTTTTCCACAACCATTCCTCTTCTACACGATCACTATTATCATCTCATTTAAACAACGTGTCTGCTACGCATAATAACACCCTTGTTTATTTGAAAATTTTGCACAAAAGAAGCATACTTTTATCATTTTATGAGATATAGCGGCCACCAGCGAACTCTATAGATACATCCAAAAAAAGATTCTTAAAGCTTTAAACAAGTGTTTCACCGCAACACATATAAAACTATATAACCCTCTTCACAAAAGGGAACGCGTATATCATGTACAGTGATTATGTGTTATTGATCGACCATTATTTTTAAACTATCACTATTTCTGTTTACTACTAACCTGATTCTAGTTATATTATCGTTATTAAATTCGTGATCATCCTCAAAAACCACTAGCTTTGTTTTTTCGACGATCCTTTTCAGTTGGTGGGTCAGTTGAAAACGAATTTTCATTCTGAATTTGAATTTAGTGAACTTTTTTTTCGCAATCAAGCCGTTTTTTAAATCGTACGAATTTGCCCTTTGATGAGAAACACGTGTGTGGTCAATTAGCGTAATCATATTAAAATGATAGAAATCAGGATTTATCACAAAAAAAGAAGATTCAAGCAACCATGTCGATTCCTTAAGCACCAGTGATAAGTGTGTAATGTTTACTTTTTTAAACGCTTTCTTTGCACCTAAACTCCATTTGATTTTTGATTAAGCTCTTACGTAGTCAATGGAAAATGAAGTAATGAGCTAATATATACGTACAGAATGCACGTAATATGGCCAACGGAATGTGAGCCTCTTTACCAAATCTCTAGTAAATGAAGAGACTCACTTTCTCAAACCAAATTTCCTCACATGAACAAGCGTTAGGTGATGGTTGTGCATAAGATGATGATGATGATATTTATGAAACAGATCAGTTGATAAACATTTAGCTTTACAAGCGAAAGGTAAATAGACTCTGATTTTCTTTTGGAGGTGGGCTATATGCAACTAATAAAAACAAAAAAAGTGACCATGCAAAATGTAATATTTGACTTCACCAACAATAGATTTGTGGCTTGTCTACAACATTAAGCTTGCTGAAATGTGTGTATGTATCCCTATCGAACACCGCTGGCTTTTGTTGAATTTTTTCAGGAGATGCATACATTCATTCGAACAAGCGAATGTGCGTAGGTACGTCATAAACAGTAACTTTCTACAGAGCATTTAAATGGCTCCTTCCAAATTTTATAATGGCTACCTATCTACATACCGCATACCATTAACAAAAGGTTTTTTGGTTATATAAAATGAAATTATTAGCCTCTGGGGTAAATTACTTTATAACATAGTATAAGTAGCTTACCATCAATATTGATCCAATTTTTTTATTTCCATTCACAGATAAAATATTTTAAAGTTGAATATTGTGTAGGTGTTTTTGAATTTTTTTTGTATGCACTGCACTCAATATATCGAATGATATATTATTCCGGTATTCGTACGTCAGCAAAAGGACACAATCATATCCTGTGGTCACAAGTTGTAGAGGAATCAAACAAACACGAAAAATAATATTTATGACCCTAATTTTCCCAATGAAAAATCTAGTTAGCACTCCATGTGCCAAGCTAGAATGAAAAGGAAACCAGAAGCTTAAAAAATTATTTGAGAGCAGGATGAGAACAGGTTTACTTTGACAGTTTTCATGTCATATCTCTCAAGTGAAATGTACACAAAAGAAAATTTGCCGACCGAGATTTTTTGAAATGTTGTCCACTCACTCAGCAAATAATTGCAAGTTTTAAAGTTCGTACGGAACACACTAGTGTAAATGCAGCGAAGAAAATATAATACACAAAGGGAAAATCAGCTTCAACACGACAGGACACTCACTTAACTGACTTAACTACGTCTACTTTCTTCGGATTTTACGAACATGTAACAACGTTAGCACAAGAGAAGAGCACACATATTATAAATGTACATGCGTAACGCAGGCTTCAAATTTTACATCTCATTGTCACTAATTTCGGCAACCAAGTTCTCTATACAAACCTCGCTGCTCTACGGACGTTTGCAGACTGAAAGAAAGGAACTAGGTAATGCGTTTAAGACGTACCTGTGGCTAAAATCAAAGAGTAGTGACAGATACAGTACATTGCAGAGGTGCTACTCTTTGTATAGTCATTGTTTGTTATTGTTGCGAGATGCAAGCAGTAAGCATGGTCGCTGCAGCCGATTGTATACGCATATACTAGACGTACTACTGATCTGAAGAAAGAAATTGAACAACGAAGAGCTTAAGGTTATGCAGACCTGCAAGAATGTGCATGTATTCAGTGTTCGCTCTCTCACTCACCAACATTCTGCATCTCTCAACTGCTGCATTAGTCATTCTCACTCGAGAAATACATGAGGTACCTAATGTTACTGTGAAGATCTTATGAATTCCTGCTTGATTCTTGTAAACGTGATGAGATGGTTGTATTATGCCACACTTACATCTATAACGTTCATAAGTAGTTATTTGGAAGTTGATGCAAGTTAATTTGAAGAAGGAGAATAAAGTAGTGAGTCCCTACCAATTCTGCCATAATAATATTAATAGCATAATATCCTGAACCTAAACGCTTCTTCGCGACTGCTGCCCACTTCCTACAAGCGACAAAAATGCACGTAAATTATCCCACACGGTTTAATAACCGCATCACAGATCACGTCGCAAGAGATACGTGCGCTAAGCAAACCAAGCATGATTGACCCAAAGATTGAGATAATCCTGTTTTTACGCTTGGGTTTGACTTATCTGGAAGATGCAGATGTTTGTTGAATTCTTGATTCATCCACACTCATTTAAGCATCTTTCTACGATGAAATTGGGGTACAGTAATAAATATTGACCTGCACACCAGTATCAATGATGATGGTTATTTTCAGCTCTTTATACTTTGTCACAAGAAAACCCATTGTGACTCATTAAAAATGTAATGCAACATATTGTACAACAGTTTGGAACAAAGACAGGCGTTTGCACTTATGATTATGGTGGATTTTTGTGAGGTTAGTAAGCTGCTTTGAGTTTGATATTACGTTCAAAATCTTTTTGGGTATTCCACACATAGCCAACTATCATGATGACCGCCTTTATCAATCTATCGCAGTCATGAATACTCAGCATTTTTCTTTTTCACCTACATCCGTCCCTTTTCCTAAAATTATGGCTTATTTGTCGTACAACTAATAATGAGTAATGAATAATGAGCTACTGCCCTTCGGATACTATGATATATAGCCTATAAGATAGTAGTATTCAATGGATTTCTAGATATTTTGGAAGCTGACTGTTGAATATCTGCCATGCATTTTAATTTAGCCCTTTTCTCAACTTGCTATATCATAAAAAAAGAATATTTTGCGCATACGCACAAATCATCATCAAAAAGTGAATGAAAATATACCATAGGGTATTTTTCGTCCACATTTGGCACTGAAGCTATAACATATATATGCTAATACACACCTCATAAAGGAGTGAAGTCCACTTATCCATTCAAGCTTGAATACATTGAATTTTGGGCCATCATCATCATCCATTCCATTCCAAAGCCGTTATTTTGCGTGCTCCTGATGATCCAAATATAAATTATGCACATTTTGATTTTCATTTCATGCATAGATTAATAATTTTATTTTTATGATTTTTTTCTTCTGTTCGAAGGGTAGTTTTTGGAAGTGGACTGCTTCATTATTGCGGTTTCTTTGTTGGGTTTGGCTTTGACTTTCCTTTGCTCTTGTTTAGCAGCCATTCAATAACAACATTTTGCTAGTGTTATGTATCCATATGACTGTTTTCAAAATGTGTGCATGTCTCAATGTAACTGCATTCGGAACATTTTATGGTTTATCATGAATGATATAGTACGGAGTGTGTGCGTATGAAAAAATTGTTAATTTGATGCCGAGCTAGGGCCGTTTGCAATTATTATGAGTTCAACAGTGCGGTATTATGCAGCGAATATATATGGCTTTGATTTACACTATTGCCTCTGGCTATCATTAAATCTGTCCAATTCTGCAGAGGATTTTAAAAAAAAATCTCTGTAAAGCTGGTTATATACAATCTGTTGCATACCATTGAACATTACGCTGCATGCACACAAAAAAGCGCATTAAGTATAGTTATTTGCTGGGTTTGTAACACAAAATCCAATTTTGCGAGCTTGGTTTTTATTTGAAAAGATCATAACCTTCATTTCATTGATTTTTAAAATCGTGAGATTTCATTACCTGTATAAACGAGAAATTAACCTCATGGGCATAGAAAAGTGTAGTGTTTATCAACAAATATGACAGTGAAACAGAAGCGACCATTTATCCATAAAAATTTGACCTTAGCAAGTCAAAATAGAAGTGTACTTAAGCAAACTATTTCGTGACTGGGGCTGAATGGTTAAAGTTAGAATTTACCCTTTTGTAAGGATGCTTTTAGGTGGTTGAGCACGGAATTCCATAGTTGATGGATGACACCTGCTCAGATTTTTGAAGTTTGAATTTGAAGAGGATTACGTAATATATCTTATTGATTCCACACCAGTTTTGTGTACGTATCCTCATAAATTTTCAGCAATGAACTTAGCCTTGAAAAGAAGTTTAAAAATGTCATTCATAAATTTTAAATGGTCAATTTCATGATTTTTAGAAGAGTTTATTACACATGTGTTCTTAGGTAATTTTATGCAAGTTTTGGTGTGGCAAAGTGAGATTGTCTCAAGCAGAATTTCTCAACAATTTGCAATCAAAGCTACGGTAGTTGTTTTTGATTAAGTAGAGCATTTATCTCGAGGGGATGCTTGATTAAATGCAAAGTAGCTATCGATAACTTTGGAATTAGTATGAACTAAAAAGCCACTCCAAATCTATATCATATGCGAACAATGGTAGGTTGATTGATTTGCGAGCAGTGTATGGCGATGATCTACCCATTGAAAATTTAAAATCAGTCCAATAAATTTGAGATTATGAATGGTATTGCATTTCGCAGCTTGGCATCATATCATAATTCTAGTGAAATACTGCTACTGGTTAATTGATTATGTAAATTCTTGTAGAAGAAATCTAATTGACAAAATGGCATGTACGAATTTATGGATGGGTAGACTTTTGGGAATGTGGTTTTGGTAAGTACAAAGCTCCAAAGCGTTTTTGTGTATATCATAAAATTTATTATAGTCAGTAGGTCGTTTATAAATCAAGCCATTTCGGATTAGACAAAACAAAAAAAATCCCTACAATTGAATGCTGGTTGTTTAATAATTCAATGCTAACTTTTATACTATTATTATCCAATCGGTCAAACCGGGTTCATGCAGCATCTACAATTAATTATGTAAATTTTTCCCAAAAAATTGATAAACAAGTCTGTCTTCGCACGCGTTCTCCCCTTACATGACACTAGTTTTGGTTACTTTTAACCATACGCCACTTACATAGCTTATCTTTGTTGAGCACATGGTGCATTATGTCACATGATCATGGGAAAGTAAACAGCAAGTGAGCAAGTGTAATTAGTTAGCATACCTGTTCTTATCTGCCACCGTATTTCAATTTGATCTATTGCATATTACATTGGCTAACATGAAAGTGTATCTAAAGTTTTCAATTAACTCTATGATGATATCACAAGCAGGTGGAATCGGAATGTGTTTCTATCTCACTTATGCTTAACAGCGTCAACCACACCATCAGCATTCAATGTGATTTACCAAGAATATATTAATTGCCTCAAAGTACCATAATAATTAACTTCATATCCACGGATTATACATGTGACATGAAACATTATGTTTATTATCACCGCAAATGAAAATGTTGCTAAAATCTGAGCTCACTATCTTTATACCTAGAATTTGCAAGTGTGTATATATCCAGTCTATATGAATGAATGAGTTTTATAGTCGAGCATGTAAAAGTATTCCAGCCGTCCCTTTAACTCTTTCTTGAAGACACCTCTTAAGCATTATCGTTCACATTGTGGGAATTATCAAATTGCGGTCGCATAATTAACTTGATGTACAATATCAACAATACAAAACTTCTTTGAGCACATAACATGTTAGTACATCACATACGCGTGTGATGCACATGCATGTATGAAAAAATATTAACAAAGACTACGCTTCATTTATCTTGCTCATTACTCCCAACAAAACTGACGCATAACAATTGGTTCAGAGGACTGGGTTGGTTTGGTAGGGTGAGAGCAGAGCATTTGGATCTAATGATGTATTTGCATCATGCACATTTTGATCCTGTCAAATTGCATTCGAAACCTCTTATGGTAGTCGTAATGTTCTGGATTAGAAGGCCAAAACAGAAAGCTGCTCGCTTTTAGGTACATTTAGGAGCAGAAGGGAGGGAGTGAATGTATTGGCAGCGATTGGATTTAGATTGAAGGAAAGGAAAGCTATTAAGTAATATTAAAAATATAGTAGTCGACTGACTTCTTCATACAGATAGAGTAAATATACAGATTTTGTTGGCCTTTTGTCCGCTGAGCAGAGGACACACTTGTGGCACAAAGTGAAACAGATTGCATGCTAGACCATGTATATTCAATATGAAAAGTTACAAAGAATATTTGGCTATTAGAAGATTAGCATATAGACATAAAAATATATATATTTTGTGGTTACGTTACACTTACTCATATTATATCTTTACTTACAGGTACTTTCAGTGACTTGCCATACGTGTCTCTCTCTTGCTTTGCGCGCCTGCCGCGTGAATTGAAGCAATCTGGGACCATATATTACAGGAGTGTAGATGAGAAAGCAAAGCTGTTCTCTATCAGTGATTTTGTGGTGTGTTTGTGCGGCTTTTACTATGTAACCACCCAGTGAGACAACCATGCTGGAAAGGAAAATAAGGAGTAAAAAATATCCAGATCGATAGCTTTTGATAACTCCTTGCCGATGGGAAGCTGCCGATAGAGCATAGTTGGAGCAAGTTCTCAGCGTAAATGTGAACAGCCTGCTGGAATGATACTACGTTTTTCTTATTCTGTGTGATTAACTACTAAGAAACTGAGAGTGTATGTACGTAATTTACTGAGATTACTTTTGTGAAGTCAAAACTAATTACATAATTTTTTAGTTTTGACAGAACAAAAGAATATGAGGTTCAGTTTATAAACTGTTGTGAGTATGAATAAGCATTTGAGTTCCAGTGGAAGAGGCTTCAGTTTAGAGCGCTGTTTACGTGGTATAAAGTCGCAGCGTAGATTTAGAAAAATGGCAAAGACTGTTGTGCAACAGTAGAAAATAATTGCCAAAGTGGAAGGTCAAGGAGCGATTTATTAAGACAAGAATCAAGTTCACGTCTGAAATAAATCATCATAAAGTTTGAATGCAGTGTTCTACAAGTTTAAGGGGTATCCCGAACCCATGTTTCGTCAAATCAAAATTAAAAGATAAAACATGGGTAACGCAGATACCAAGCTGCACTTCAGGAAAGCTTTCGTCGAGCTTTCAACGAAGACACGGGTAAGGTTTTAAATGTCATACTTAAAATGCATACGCTTGTTGCACCTCATTATAAACTGCATAATGCATCCCTAATTCTTCTGTCCTTGCAGCAATTATCCAGCGATGAGATTTTTGGACATTTGGACTGACAATGTTGACAGTGCTCAAGACTTTTCATCAATCCCGCATCTGAAATACGGCAGTTACGTGATGAATCGCCAAACACCCCCCGCACACTTTGTACAAACGGTAGAAAATTGGTAAAAGGCTGTGGACACGAAGCTGTTTCGGACTCAACAAGATCAGCAAACCGGTAATTTGCAATTTTAAAACTTTTACGCTCAAAGTGTTTGAAAGTGTGCCAGCCCAGCTTAAATTTCATTTTGTGAATTTTGAGTGAATGACTATGACATCCATAATGCTACTATATCGTAAGTAGAAAGCTATATAAGCGCATGCATACGATAATGAGTTAAGTTAGCATGACACGAGTCGTGCTTCCTCTACTGTTTAATAACTGAGTAATCTACGTAAAGACTGATTAATGTACACTAATTATGTACCATTTTACTACAAGTTTGGTTGAGTCATGAACATCATGGTGTGTGTTTTGCGTATTGACAAGGCACAAGGCTGGCCAACTGACCACATAAAATGTTTTTAACAAGTGCAATATTTTGTTTATAATGCCATCACTCATTGTCAGTAATGAACACTTACAATATGCTTGTATAAATTCCATACTTGTTTATATATATGGCACTTTGATACGAATAGAAGGCTCGTGAGTAAGAAAGTAACCGGCCAACCTGTCTTCTGTACTCACTCACGGACGAATTTTTGCATGGGAGTTCATTGTTTTACCTAGATTTTGAAAAGAGACAAGATTTCAATCTTGAATCATGTTGACATTGTGTGGCACGCTTTTTATATGCTAAGTTTTCTTTGTTAGCTTTAGCTTTACCTAGTTCCATAAAATGTGCCAATTAATTATATGAAGCAGTTTGGATGATTGTGTACGGATTGCAGATAGTGGGAGTTAGCAGACCTTTTAATTCACAGATTAACATTGATTGATTTTTATTACGATTAGGTGCAATATATGTGAATTGGAATTCGAATGACTTGTAGTTTTGGCGAGCCTTAGATTAACGTTGTTTTCTGCTGTCAAGATCCACAGTGACATTGTACGCCCTTATTTATGACATAGCAATGTAGTCCGGATATGCAAGTTTCAGTTTGAAACCCCCAAGGCATCATTTTGTATCAAGTTGCATTCGAATTTCATGGACGTATCAAGTTTGAAAATGAGCAGAGTTGTAAACTTGTGCTGATTGCCATTAATCAGTGATGAAACCTATTGATTTCGGTGATAAAAAGTAATGGAAGATTTCAAGAAATTTCAAAGTCTTCTGCAATCATCTCTGCTTACAAATTTACAGCCAGTTTATTTGACTGCATTCATGAATATTTTGCACACTTTAATGCATCTTTGCTGCACCTGCTTTCCTCATTTCAAGTCGTCAATGGAGCAATAAAAATAAACGGGAGGTAGATTTTTTAGCATTAAATCTCCCATGAAAATTCTTTTCCCTTGTTTTTACTCCTGTTTATTACGGCTACTGAGATGCTGATCTTTATCTTATATCATCAATACCTAATTTTTTCCCCTGCTGCTGGGATTTTTCACAGCTCTCAACTGCGTTCGTCTCCTGACACGCATCATCCGTATATGCTCGAGGACCCAGACTGGCGAACATTCTTTTGGTCAAGTCTTCCAAGTGGACAGCCGCAAGAAGATGAAGATACATTACCACTTGCTAAAGCTCTCGTCAGTGCTCTTTGCGTAAGTTCTTTTTGATCCTTGGATAACACAACAACTAATGAATTGTTTTAGTCGAGAATCGCAATAATTTATGATTGTCATCTCGTGATGATCATCCCTTTGAAAATGTTATGTAATGCGATTAAAAGCATTGTGGCAGAAGTCCCGTTTAGCCTAATGGAAATGTATGTGAGTATAGTGAAAAAAAGATGATGCTGTTTAAAAAACGAAGATGCAATTTTAGATAAGGTGTCCATTTAATGGGTGGGTGATTTGTAAAGAATATATTACCAACACATATTGGCATTGGTTCTCATATTTGTGAACAATTTTAAATTGGCAAAATATACAAGACTATACCGTCTCAGTATTGACCCATCCCTAATTGATTTACTTATCAGTTCTGTCCAAAAAATGGGGAGTAAGAGATCTGTGCATTGATAGACAGCGCAAGGTTACCTATAGATGAAATATGGGTTCCCTTTACCCTCCTCTTATCTAACAGGTTAGGTGCCACCACCATCCTGTGAAAGATCTAACCTTTTGGTTGTTCTGTGGTGTAATATTTGCAAGACAAATCGATCTAAAATTTGATATCATCACAGTCTGCAATTATTGATCCCATAAATTGTCATTTTTACCTTCAACCATAGACGTTGATTAATGTGAGCTGGTGTATAAATATCAAATATGGAGAGGTGCCATCACGTCATTAAATGTCAAACTCAAAATGCTATCATTTGAAAGTATTTTTTTAGGAATTTGGTTGAGACGAGAAAAATAACTGGAAATGGAGTGTCTGTCTGGTTCTAGAGTCTCTTTCAGTTTTTAAAGTTCACTGATGATGATGAATAATCTGATTTTTCTCATCTCCACATTTTTCTACGGCATCTGTCTGCAATAAAATGGGAAGATGCGGAGATAAAAACCGTTTAGGAAGGGCGTGTGCACGGTTTTCTAATGCTGATGATGTGCATGCATAATAACGTCTTGTGTTTAGTGTCAGCTCATATTAACAATCGGGACGTTGTTTTATTCAGTCAGTTAGTGAGGCAGTATGAGCATCGTCATTATCATCATCTGCACATCTTCTCGCTCCTCTCCATTTGACTGACTTTTAGTATGACAAAGGCAGCTGCAGAGTTGTCTACGCAAAAATGTAATTTCTTTTGACAATGATGATTATTTAAAGTTATGTAAGCTTTCAAATGGAAAACTCATCTGCCAACCTGTCAACCAAAATGAAACAAACCATCTGATTTACCGTGTCTTAAATGTCTTTGGTTCATATCTTGCAGCCTGTCTATGATAAACAAGATTTGGGATTTTTTGATCTACAGAAAATCTTTTTGAAAGAGTTACAACTTATATATATACCTATCTAAAATGAGTTCTCTTGTTATACTTTTTTTCTCCGTAGGATTTGCTCTTTTGTCCCGATTTCACAGTTGCAGCCAACAAAAAATCTGGCCCTGTAAGTACAATCTTTATTGTAGATGATTTTATAATGCTTTTTATCAGCACTCTGCTCTGATATATAGATTAATACGCTTATTAGATAGCCGGCTGTTACTCAATGTCTGCTAAACTACATACAGTTCACCTTTTGCGCTTCATTGTGCCTGTGCTAGTTTAACCTTTTTTTAATAGAAATAGTTTTCAAAGGCTTGGCATTGTGCTGACGGCTATTTTGGTGTCTTATCATAAATGGCCAAAAGATGGAAGAAACTTTGTATGTAATACATTTCAAAATTTCTTGATTAGCCACACATTACGTAGAAAAATAATATTGAAAAAAGTCATCTCTCCCATCACATGTCAGCCTCTCATTATCTTGTAAAAATTCTCAGAGCAAAAAAAAAACTTCAACATCTCATGCAATCTCAGTTTGAAAATGTATCTTTTATCATATTTGAAACATGGGCTTGGGTAGATTTCGCTTTGCTCATGGAATTGTGTGCAACGAGCGAAAATCATCTTTTGGCTATATAAGTACCAATATTTTGTCTATGTTATGGGTAAGTTCATTAGGAACAATGTAGCGTAATGCAGCTCAACATTCAAACTAATTGCAACTGTAAGTATGAAAAAGCCCTTTTTCGTGAAACATGAAACCTCATGATGCTCTCTAAATGTTGATGATTATTACTTGGGACAAGGAATTTTTGCAGCAAAAATTCTTAAATATTTTATGATCACGTCTCGACGGAAATAAATCTTTTGATGGGATGATGAGGAAAGGAAACAGCTTTACAAAAATTGTTTACATTGTTGTGTAATATGTTTGCTATAAGGCTAAAGCTATTTCCAATGAATTGGGGGATGATGTCGTTGTATTTGTGTGGCGTGGTGACTCAAGGATTCCCATTCTTTGATGAAGTGACGAGGATGACGATATGGAGATCATGATGATGGTATAGTTAGCACATGATGATGATGACGCTTCACATTAATGGGCTTGCGAAATAAAAAGTAAATATTTTGATTGCAATCCTCAAGTTATTACTTTTAAGCAAACGTGAAGTTTTAAGTAGGATAAAATTAGAGGCTGAAGAAACTGTTGGAATATTAAAAGGTTATTTTGAAATTGAGTTGTGTGACACATTTCTAGGGAAAAAATAGGTTGCTTGATTCTAATCAGAAAACAACAGAAATCTTTATGCACATCGAACATTGATAAATGAGTAAGATATTATGAAGCTGTTCGCACTAACCCAATACATAAATATTTGCATTGCAAAGAAATATTAATAGCTGTAATCAATCAATTATTATCCAAGTATCATGCTGAATATGAATTGTAATGTAATACAGTACAAAATTCAGCTTGTCATTAAAATGACGAAAGAGAAAAATCTATCCACAGATATTATTTCATCTTCCCCTCCTCAATTCAATTGACCCGTTAATATCTCACAAATATTATATGGATCAATCAAAGAAACTTTTTATCACTTTCATCACATTGCTCGTGTTTGTTTTTCAGCTATTATAAAATTTATTGCTGATTGAAAATCAGTTAATGTTGGTACTTCATCAGTCCTAATTCCATTAAAAACAAGGTAGTAAACATTTCTTATAGGTACATGAATCAAATGTTTTAGGCATATTTTCCAAATAATGTGTATAATCTACATGCTTCATTTACAGTTACTGCTTATTGCTTTCGCACACAACTCCTAATTTCCTGTTGATTGCTTGCATTATCATTATAATCTAATAGTAATTATCACATTGGAGGAAATTGAATTTTTCACTCACAAATTAGCTTCTCAGTTAATAAGCCTCTTGCGTAACAAGTTGTGTTTAGTTAACAATCAAATTTTCAAAATTTCATCAGGACCGAGCGGAAGATTTGCAATCAATTGACAGCTGCGAATACATTTGGGAAGCAGGGGTTGGGTTTGCCTACTCCCCACCTCACGTCCCTGCTCATGATGCTAATCGAACCGAAATCCTCAAACTTTTGATGGCATGCTTCAGCGAGACAATCTACATTCAACCTGTTGGTAAGTATAGTTCGTATTTCATTTCCAATCAAGTCAAGTTTCACGACATAAAACACTCATGGGGCTGTTTGCATTGTGTCATCGAATCATATCGTATCATCATCATAAATTCAGGATGCAACTGACTCTAATCATTTTACTCATTCATTCATATAAATTCAGAGGAATGCTCAGTCAATCACAAGATTTTAACTACATAATCACGTACTAGCGTAAACTAGCCTGTCACAATATAAGAAAATGAGGAGAGTCATTACCAGTTTGCACTACTCACACCTGATCGTTTATATTCCAAAGTAAATTGCAACCAATTTTGCTCAATCTGATAACGGAACTGAGGGAAAAAAGTGCTATCAAAAATTCGTAATTGTAGGGTTATGCAAACAGGACAGAGTGCCTTAGAGACATGGCGATAATCAGGGCTTTCTTCCATGTCAAGCGATTTATCACTTTAGGTGTTGGGCTCATTCTCCTACTAAACAAAAAGCATGTCATCTTTTTTTGTTAAGAGTCGAATATGGAGCAAATTTGGAAGTTTTTTTGTTTCATGATCTAGGACGCTTTTATATAATCGGGTGAGATCATATCAGAGACGCCTTTTAGGTAAGGATCCTTTGAGATAATGAAATCACATTCAATCAGGTGCCACATTCATTCAGTTGGTGGACCAACTAACCGTCAGCTATTACATGATCATGTTGTACTTAATTTGTAGTTTTGTAATAGATACATGTGTCCAAATCCCAAAACCATCTTCAGTCGGTATTAACAAGCTATTGTGCTAATGCACCAACTCATAATGAAACTGAGTAGCTGCTGTAGCAGAATAGATCTGATAATGAAGCTAGATGTGCACACCTTTTTGCAATCGCTGCTTCAGGCAATCTTTTCTGAATAAAGATTGTCGTTTGTCAACCCAAATTAGAAAATGAAAGCTGAGCTCATCTGTCATTGGATTTTTGACATGAGCCCATTGTAAAAAAAAGTCGTAGAGACACAAAGTTTTATTCATTCAGGCCTATATTGTCATGTAATGGTCATATAAGTGGCCGTAGGTACATCCGATGGATGAAAACATATTTTACATAATTTGAACAACAATTTTTATGTAATGGAAACACAAAGAAATAAGGTAGCATCAACGTTATGTAGTTGCCTTCAAGGAGAGACAAGTAAAATACAGTAATAAACTCTACTAATCTTTTGCATCTCCGTACAAGTCCATTCAGTTGTCAGTGGATTGTCAAATCACCAGCATTTCCCATTCATATTGATACCGACTGTCCATTTACATTCTTTCTTTGGGGGAGATGGATGGGAGCTCAAATTGAATGAAATATTTGAAACAGGGTTCTCATGCAAAGAGTTTTACCAACATGCATAAACATAACAGACATTATATAACGCCTTCAAAACCATATTTAGCTGCCTCAACTTTCTACGGTAAAATCGCTCGCAGAATTTTTCAAGAGTGCGTTTTTGAAAAGATGGACTATATTCTGTTCCTAAAAGCATTCCTTGTTTTAAATCAACTTTGCAATATTTTTGTTCACTCTTTCCTTTTTAGGTGATGCTCTCATCCCAAATAGATGGATTGAGTACTTTTCCTCAAGTGACAACCGTCATGCACTTCCATTATTCACCTCATTGCTGAATGTAATCTGTTCGTATGATCCCGTGGGAATGGGCTTGCCGTATAACCACTTGATTTTTACCGATAGCCGAGAAGCACTTGTCGAAGCGGCACTGCAGGTTCTCGTTGTTGTTTTGGATCATGACACAAACAATTCTACGGAAGAAGATGTAAGTTTTTTAAAAACCAACTTGTCACTTGCTTCTGTTCATCAAGAGAATGAACAATAATGCGTACAATTGCCATTCTTGCTTACTCTAATTGGTTTTTAATTAGCAAAATATATGGTTAAAACAACAACCCCTCAATTTTGAAAATCACGGTGCATTTTGAGTCATCAACTCCATTTCTGCGTTGTGTAATTTACTTGTCATTTTTTAAATACATCATCATGCAACCCGTTGATTTGAGTTTCTTGTGTGGTGCTTTTAAAAAGAGAGAGGAATGAAACGGTAGTCATTTTGTTTGTAGAGATGCCGCATACTTTGAGAAAAACAACCCATTCATTATATTACCGAATGAATTAAGTAAAAACACGTGCTACTCCCAAATTAAGGAAGCGCGTGTCGTTTATTTCCCATCCCCCAGTTAAAAAATTGTCACTCAATTTTTTATACGAAAAAATTTCATACCAGTTTTTGTTAAGTACATCATATACCCCCTTAATTTATTACCTGCCAAGTTGCGTCTTCGTTTAAACCCCATTTAATTTCCCTTTCTTTGAATTTTGTCGGCCGAAACAATAAAATGAGGATAATTTTTCTTTGTGCTAATACAACCCGTGATTTAACGAAGCATAATTATTATTATGGGCTGAACGAAGTGTTAATGTATTTTTATTGTTCTTATGCAATGCCGTTGCTCATCTGCCGATTACTTCCGTATGCATACAAAAATTTAGCTATAATATGTTAATGCACCTACCTACTTTCACAAAGACGGTTGATGTTGATGACAAGTAATGATGACAAGTGCCGTGCCTGTTTATTATTATTCTTAAGATCAATTTAAGTTGCTGTATATCATGCAAATTTCATTTACTTATGTATTCATCCGATGAAGTAATTGTGTATGTAACTTAATTACACACATTTTCCTACAGACGCAGCCTAACATGGATAATTTATTTATCAACTATCTATCTCGGGTACATCGTGAGGAAGACTTTTACTTTATATTACGAGGGTTTACAAAACTGTTGAATAATCCATTGCAACAAACCTATCTTCCAAATTCTACCAAGAAAATACAGTTTCATCAGGAACTGTTGATCTTTTTCTGGAAAACGTGTGATTATAAAGGTAACACAGCTCCATTTACTATGAAAATGTACATTTGAAAGAATATTTGCTAAAATATGCGTGTGAAACATTTTTTGCAGAAATTCCTGTATTTCGTTCTGAAGACGAGTGATGCACTTGACATCTTGGTGCCGATCCTAATCATTTGAATGATGCGAGAGCGGATCAATGTAAGCAATTTCTTTCATATCTCAATTTCGCCAAAGCATTTTTTATTAAGGGATCCATATGCGGGTTTTATATTACGCCGTTCATTCATTCATCTTGATTCATCTTTAATAAAATCTATTACTATGTAGCTGTATGCATACACAAGAAAAGTATTGATGCAAGATAAAAAATATTTATCATCTCACGACAACCCAACAAAATGTGTTCGTGACATCCTTCAGTTTAATTCAAACTCATATTTGCAGGAGGATGCAAATCTAAACTCATGTTGTACTCTATCGAAAATTAATACGAAATTGAAATTAATCCTTGGTTCGTGACACCATGATTATATGCAGCATATAATTACAGACTTGTATATCTTGTCGTTTTCATTCAAAATATAAGCTTCACAGCTTACACTTGAACTATAATAAACAAGATAGGGAAAATGTAGTCACGCCTCATTAGAGTTGAAATAAATGAGTTTTACACCTCCATTTCTTACATTCCTTCAGCTCGAGTCGGCCTTATGCACATTGGGTGTGTTTTTACTGCTTCTGAGTGGCGAGCGGAATTTTGGGTTCGATTAAACAAGCCCTACACAGCCGTCCCAATGGACATCCCCGTCTTCTCAGGAACTCATGCTGACTTGATGATAATCATTTTCCACAAGATTATAACCACCGGACACCAAAGACTGCAGCCACTTTTTGACTGCCTCCTCACCATCTTGGTGAATGTGTCCCCATATCTGAAAACATTATCAATGGTGGCGAGCACCAAACTCCTTCATTTTCTGGAAGCCTTTAGCACGCCTTGGTTCTTGTTTTCAAGCCCAAACAATCATCATCTTGTATTCTTCCTGTTGGAGATTTTTAACAACATTATTCAATATCAATTTGATGGGAACTCGAATTTGGTCTACACGATTATACGAAAACGACATGTTTTTCAGGATCGTGTCATTTGTGTACCACTTGCATTGTAGCTGGATGGCTGGCATTGCGATTTTTCTTAGGTGGGAGACGCTTTATTCACCCCAGAAGAGATCCGTCTCGAGTTTGCACCCACCTTGATAAATCATCTTCATTTGGGATTAGTCAAATGATCTGGTTGGGCTATCCGGTGCAATAACTTCCTTAAACAATGGACTGGGATGTCGGGCTCAATGGGGGAAGTTGGTCGGCTGACGTCATCCATTTCCAACTTCCTCTCGTTAGTCGATTCAACTGTTGAGGGAGGGATGAAGCCATCTCCTTTTCAGTGATTTTCTCAATTGCTGGATTGTGGCTAAGCTCACTTTCAATGGCCAGGGCTCCGCAGGCATCGCAGGCATGGGAGCCTTCCATGGAAGGCGAGTCAGGGGACTGTTTGGGGAGACTATGCTGGGTCTGTAGAAGGGCTTTCTGTCTTTAATCTCAACACTTGATTGATTTTGGGTGTTGATCAAGCTGCGTTATGGGATCCGCCTTTTCTTTCAATAATCGAGTTTACCCTTGGATGGTTTCTGATCAAGGGTGACTTTCTCAACAGGTGAGCGATTTATACTTGAAGAGTCCGCTGGGCCTAGGTTTGCCAGCGCA
>LJIJ01001901.1:0-34434 GCA_001718145.1 Orchesella cincta
AGAGAGAGATCAAATATAGAAAGCGTGTTAACATCAGCGTATTAATTAATGATGCAAGATTCATGGATGATGTGAATTTCTGCAACATGCTGATACATTTTTGGGGAGGTCTAGAAAATCTAATTATAGCACCAAAAGTAGCAATAAGTATTTATGTATGCAGGGCTTACTCATAGGAAGTGGTCAAGCAGCTGCAATTATTCTTTATGGTCTACAGCATTACCTCCTGATAGTGTTTTGCTAGGCTTGATAGTAAGAAAACTTTTTTTTTTTTTTGGCGCGCAAGATTTTTGAGGCTAAAGGGATGTATATTATTGTTTTTTCAAGATTTTTTAGGCTAAAGGGATGTATGTTATTGTTTTTTCTAGATTTTTTAGTCTAAAGGGATGTATGTTATTGTTTTTTCTTGATTTTTTTAGTCTAAAGGGATGTATGTTATTGTTTTTTCTTGATTTTTTTAGTCTAATGGGATGGATGTTATTGTTTTTTTCTTGATTTTTTTAGTCTAAAGGGATGTATGTTATTGTTTTTTCTAGATTTTTTTAAGTCAAAGGGATGTATGTATTGTTTTTTTTTAAGATTTTTTTAGAGGCTAAAGGGATGTAATGTTATTGTGTATTTCGCAGGATTTTTTTAAAGTCTAGAGGGGATGTATGTTATTGTTTTATTTCTAGATTTTTTTAGTCTAAAAGGATGTATATGTTATTGTTTTTTTAGAATTTTTTTGGCTAAAGAGATGTATGTTATTGTTTTTTGTAGTTTTTTTTAGGCTAAAGGGATGTTATTGTTTTTTTAAATTTTTTAGGTTCGGACCCGTATGCCTCTAAGGCTAATGGGATGTTTTATGTTGTATTTTGTGGATTTTTTGAATGTATGGATTCTCTAGATCATTTAAAATTTACTCATTTATAATTGGTTTCCAGTCTTATGATTAGATTCAAGCTGATTTTTTTTGCAAACATGTACTAAGAAATTGAAAATAACAGTGAGCATATTGTAAACATCAGCAATAAGATACCACCAGTTGAAGGTGAAATGATTCATCCTCAAACAAGCAACAACAGGCAAACTCACAACTGGTAATCTGCCCTTTTCAGTACATGCATTTCATCTGCTCAGACTAGTTGGTAATGAACGGGTTTATATCAACCTTTGCCCATTTCGTGAGTCACAGTTTATGAAACGTGAAAGGGTTTAAATAATCTATTTAAACCTTTTCCCGTTTCAAACCGTTCTAAAAACCCTTTCCACTTATTTAAGTGTTTAAAAAATCACATTAATTTCATGGGCAGAATAAAACCTCTGGCCATCCAAAGTTTATCTTTAAAATTTCAATCATTCGTTACATTCTGAGTTGAATAGAAAATATTAGTATCAAACTTGGAAATTTCACGTATTCATTAAAATTGAGTATTTTAATGTTTTTTATTTTTTACGAATTAATCAGTTTTAAATAACGGGGCTTTTATTTCTGTTACGGGGCTGGATGCTGTTTTAAACAGCCTGTTTACCACGGATTATCTCTGACATCATGGTAAGGTACTTCTTTAATGTTTAGAATGTTTGGGTCTCGTTTTTAGAATGAGGCGGACCTAAATAAACAGTAAGGCGGCGATATGCTTCAACGGTATGTGTAGTATCCAAAACCTCTATGGATTAGCGAATTCCCCCCAATTTCTGCCCATGGTTGCTAAAACACGATAGGATCCGCTTGAAAACGATATTTAGTTAAATATGTTGCACGAAATCTCAGTAATCTTGATACTGTATGTGGTGGATAATATCAACATGGGTCTAATTGTTCCTCAGTCTCAGTCTGTCACTATCACAGTTCCGGCACGCACCGTTCACATGACAGTTTGGTAGCACGCAAGCTCGACGTCTCGTTTCGTCTTTCAAAAATTAAAAAGACAAACCTAGTAACCCGGGTATACACGCTGTGAAACCCGACATTTGACCATCACGCCAATAATACTTCCTGGGAGGATACTATATCGGCATATAACAGGTTCATTAGTGCTTCGTTCAAAACTTGGAATATCATATATCTCGGCAAGTCATGTTTTACTCTCGAATTACGGATGGTTATTATCAAAAACAGCAATTGATAAAATGATGATAAAAACTGGCTATGCACTAACAAGAAGAATGTATGCACTTTAGGATGTACTTTCTTCAGTAGGAGTACCTTAGATTAGTAGTTTGTGCCCGTTAGTGACAATTCAAACTAATCAAGAATTGACTCACAATGATGTTTTTACAGAGATATGAAGAGATTGGCTGAGCGGCACAATTTCTGTGATTTTTGAAAATTAAAAAAGATAACCTTTATGGAGTTTCCAATGTAAAAATTTGGTAGTTAACGAAACAAGGTTATCTTTCAATGCTTTGCTTATGGGCTTCAAAGAATCACAGTCCTCTTCCTATCTCTAACGTTATGTTTAGCTCTTCTAGTGAGTATATATAATTTCTTTGTGTTTTTATGTCAAAATACTTTTTCTCCTATAATATCGAAGTTATCAGAAAACCATTCCGGCAATGAGAAAGAGAGGTAACAAATTAAATGAAGGGAAATTTCCTTGATCTCGAGCTTAAACAAGTATGAAAATCAACCAAATTATCCACATTATCCTCAATTTTTGCTCGTTATTGAAAAAGACCCTAAAAACAAAATGTTATCCTTATTCCAGAAAAATGATATGCAACCAAAACTCTCGCTAACGAGGAACAGTATAAGTTGGTTGAGCTCCGATTGACCTAAGATTTGGTATGCATGTTCAATTTAGGTAATTTATCACGTATATTGAGTATGAGGTCACAGTGGGCACCTTTGTCGATTTGAGAAAAATTGAAACTTTTATATTTATATGCTATTTAGCATGGGGGAAATTAAACGGAGAATCAAACTGTTAATTTAGCGATTATAATTTTTACGGACAATATAAAACAATGTTTCAGCAAAACGTGAGTGTCAAAATCAATGTCAAAATCAATGTCAAGCAAAAAAATCAATAATCTGTAAGTGTACTGAAAGGGTAAAACTCGCGTATATTCTTGAATTTTAAGTTTATTGAAGGCACTGTAATGGTTGTTTGGAACTTTTAAACGTTTTAAATTTACGAAAAAAAATTATCAATTTTTTTGCAAAAAACCACTTGTTTTGGTTTTGAATTTACGCGCGCGTGTTTTCGAATTTTCCAAAACCCTTGAATTGCCACCTCTAGAATCGCTTGGAGAATAAGATAAAGAAAATTTCAGCCAAATCCGTCAAAAAACCTCTGAGAAAATGCCGTCCCTTTACCAAGACCCAAAAAACATCACATTGCCCCTGTAGCAAACGTATCACATTACCCCGGCCCGAAACCCTTCCAACATGATAACTCACATAGGTCTTTAATACTAGCATAACCGTGACTTCATCTGAAACACACATATCAGGTCGATTTCATAAAGCTGGTGGAACTTCTCCAAGATTCGTGTACAGTAAGGTTGAGGCAATTCGGCCGCTTTAGAGATTTTGTATGAAATACTTTGGATTCGATGTTATGGATCCTTGACTACTATAACTATTATTGTAGTAAGGATTGAAACATAGAGTAAACAATAAACTAGAGTAGGCAGTAATTGTTTCGGAATCAAATCTTGAAAAAAATTATGTGGAAACAATATAGTTTATTAACCTAACAATTAATTAACAATTATAAACACCTAGAAGCCTCCATACATGTCGGTGAACACGTTATATGCGATTATGAAAGAACGGTTGCTTACTCTATATTGTATTGTCTCTATGAGGTGAGAGGTAACGAAGGAAAGTGGGAGGTAAAATCAGAGGTTTACCTCTCACTTCTGTCTCTTTCAAAATATGCCTAACAACGGGCAATTCCCACAACCTTATTGTACACGAATCTTGGAACTTCTCATGTAATACTTTGTGCATGTTTGAGGCAGGAAACGTTCCGTTCGCATGCTCGACTAACCTATTTGCTTTTACGTAACCAGAAACACTTTAGCCAATGAAGAAACTTCCAGTAGTGATGAAAATTTTAAATTTACCTAAATATATCTAAACGTATCGTTTCGTTTTGGAAAATACGTATATATTAAGTGTTTGGTACTGCCACTGCGTAGGTATAATGGAATTATTGACGAATGATTGTTGACTTTCAACCTTAATAGTAAAAATTAATTCAAATTATTACCGATTATGATGCTTTTTGGTTTTTAAACCATAGACTGTATTTTAAAACCCTTACCAAGCCCTGTCTGGTCAGTGTAATTTCCCCCATGCTAAATCCCATACAAATATTAAAACTTCAATTTTATCCCAAATCGACAAAGATGACCATTGTGACCTGATACTCAATATACGTGATAAAATACCTAAATCGAGCATACCTACCGAATCTTATGTTAATCGGAGCTCAACTAACTTATAAATACTCTTCCTCGTAAGTGGGATAATTATCCCAGCAATGTCTAAAGTCGTTAAATGAATGGTACAATGCAATTTAAATGTATGGAAAATAAATTTCATCAACAAGAGGCTAGTTGTTGTAATCAAATTTCGATTATTTGAAGAACCTTTATAAATTTTATTAGCCCTTTTAATTAAAAAAAAAATTTAAAAAGTTGTAATTGACTTGTATTTATATAAAAGATTGATGGAGTGTTTGTCAGGATCAAGGATAACTTAATGACCTAAATGACTTCAGAACTTTAAAGATTAAACTGAAGATTTAATATAATGAGTAACATTTTTTCAACAGGAATTTCAGATCAGAGTGCAGCCAAGTTAGAGGAAATAAATTTAATACACAATAGTAGTAGGCAGGTAATGTATTTTTTTATTAAAATTTCGTTGCAGAAACCAAAATGCTGTTAGCATTTAAAATTACACATGCATCATATGAAGGTTTTCAAAATATTTAATAGATTTGAAACTAAAAAGCAAAGAATATTAAAATCATTATTTTTATGCCTTTCTATTATTAGTAATGGACATTTACTCAATACTGTATGTATACATGTTTGTAGGCTTCTCTTTGCGAACAATAAATGCATGAAAAACAGAAAGAAATTAACATTCGAGCTCGCTTAATTTCTACCGTTCATAAAATATGAATAATCATACTAATTTTAGTTTTCACACAATTTACATTTAACATTTTAGTTACAATTAGCGTTACTTGTTATCATATTAGTATTGTAATATATGATATTTTTTACGTTGTTTGTTATTTGAAGTTTACTATGATGCGAATACCCTATATCATATATTGCATACATTTTTTACTTTTTTTTAAAATTTTACATCCCATTATTAATTTTGTAATTTTATTTGTAAATTATTTGCATGCAAATTAATTTACCGTGTAGCTTAAATCTACAATAATAATATGTGTGTGAATCGTGACAAAATGGATATTCATAACGTTATATTTTAATAATAATGTGTACAAAGTGTTTTGTGTAATAATATACAATTGACATGGGCTAAAATAAATCTATTTTGCTATCTTAGTTTTAGCGATGTTTTATTCAAAAATTATTATTATTACTTTTCCGTCATTTGGTACACCCTTTTATTCATAATAACATCATAAATATAGTGTGTATACGAGATTATATATTATATCGTGATATAGTAGGTATTATTCTATAATACATTACTCTATAAATATTTTTACAGCCAAAGGATGCTGTGAGGTCCATGAAGTCCTCCAATCTGACAATTCACCGTGCGAGTCTGACCATTAATTACAAAAATAGCGTCGGTAGACGGAGTGGCGATGTACTTACTGATAGGCCTTGTGATGATATGGGTCGCTGTGGACTTTTCCACTGCCCATGAGCTAGGACTTTACCAACACCCGATACCATCTCAACTTTCCCTGCAAACGGAAACATCAATGTTAAACTTTCTCTTTAGGGTGAAAGAATGTAAAATGCTATATAAAAACTCTAACCTGATTCTAAATCTACAAATAGAACGTCGTCCTTGTCCACTGAGCTCGCGAACAAGTCATAGGTGTGTGACTGCTGCGACGGGAAAAACGTCACATCGCTTACATTTAGCGACGTCTTTACGTCAAATCCAAACTCCAAACCGCTTTCTATGAACGAGAACAATTGGAGAATTAAATAAATGCTTACTCAAACTAATAATATCAATGAAACTTTCAAGCGAGTTTAATTTCATTTTAGTATAAGAGACCATCGTAAATATTTTTAATTTACGTACCTCGAACATATGAGAGAAGGAGTGTTGTTCCATCAGAAGCATGTGATACTGTGACCAATTTACGACTGTCCGGACTCAGATAAGGTCTTCCAAAGCGGTCCCCTTTGTAGTACACAACGGAATCTGACAAAGCATCCAAGACAAGTTGTCCAGTTGGGCGATTTGTAACAGGCTCGAAGCATTCGACAATGACCATTCCATCTGGAACAAATCAATTTTTTAATAACAAAAGTTACTTCACTTTAATCATCAATATATAACTCTTTTCTCTGTGTCAGCTAAAAAACATCAAAACTTTAACGCTGCCACTTTAATGAACTTGAGTTTCAGTTCCCATTTGAAGAGCGCATCATCATCGTGATCATCATGATTCTAATCAACCACTCTGTGATGTTGGCAATTGTGTTCATAGTTTTACAAGCCATTTTCAACAAAGAACCGTCAGCCCATTTCCCTTTTATAGCTACTCTTGCGATATTCGATTTCCCCCGTTTTCTAACCAAACTACGTTTTCTACCCAGAAGAGATGAAAGGAGAAAGTGGGCATTAAACATTTGTTCAATTACAGCTAATCTCGTCATTACTCCGATAGAATAGGCTTCCATAATCATTTCACGGATAGCTAATACCATCACTACTATCCTTCTCAAGTTTTCACTTACTGCATTTCATGTATCCTCTCTCAGTAACAAAAGGAATGGGGATGAAACATGAACAATGCAGTGTAGGAGGCATGGTTTATTCAAAAGTTGTGAAGACTACAAGATACGAAAATTGAAAGTAAGACAGCAGCGATAGGTAGTGTCTAACAGAATAGTCTATATAGTTCTAGTCTAAAAAATATATAATGTAGTACTATTATTATTACTACAAGCCACTTACACAGCGCCGAGAACTCGATATGTTGGGGAACACAGTTGTAGGGCGTGAGATCCACGGATTTTGTGTACCTCAGAGCAATCAAGTCCATCTTGTAGAGTCCTCTGCCATTTTTATGGGACACGTAGCCATACCGGAACTGGGAACTTGACTTGAGATCCGGTGGCAAAAATAGAGCTTCTACGAGGTCAAAATGACTGTCAATCGGTTCGGGGTGGACTGTGTGATGTTTTCTCTTTTCTTTCGCATCCCGAATCACTTGGAGGGTCTTCTGAGAGTCATCATCTTCAGATCGCCAGCACTCAACCCAGACTTGGTCCAAATGGGGAACATAATGTAGCTCTACAGGATACCTATCGGTCGTAACCACGTCGATGACGAGCTTTTCTTCGATACTAATGACAAGGATCCGATCCATCTTAGGCTGTGAGACGTATATGTAAGTGGATGAAACACGGATCGCATGGCCCCACTCACAAATCACCCCATGGTCTCCACAGACGTATTCCTGCTGTTAATAAAAATCACGGCGTATGAGAATCAAATCACAAACTCAATCTAACACTAAAAGAATGTCGTTTGATGCCGATAAGGAACAAGTCTTACAAATTGCTTGCCCGTCATCATCATCATATAAACATGACATGGATGTACTAATACTACTTCTGCTACACAACACAAAAGAAAAGTGTGGGGGCATATCACAAATGTAGACAAAACGCTCCTTTTTACGGCATCTATATATATATATATGACATCCATTTTCTATCTGAATCAATAGAATGAGGAAATCACAAGGGAGGGACAAAAAATAAAGTAAAAAATTGCTGCTTCATTTCTTTCTAAAAAAGACCAAGCAAGCAAGAGGTGTATAGGGTGAATATAGTGAAAAATGAAAGCAAATTCACGGAAAAAGTCTTTACCTGTGTTCCGGGAATTGTAGCTTGGATTTCGTGTTGAAGTAGACAGTTTGGGTCATAGACGGAGACTCCACGCTCGTGAAAAACGAAAAACTGAGACTCGTTTGCTTGAACTAGTTGGGAAAAGATAAAATGTCATACATTATGCATAGGAATTCACGCCTCGCAATATAGAGCGTGTACTATAACTCTACACTTGACATGTTTTCGCTAATCCTGAAATGGATTCATTGATTTTTATTGTTTCCTCGAAGATGCTTAAGCGTTTTCCTAGAAGATAATTTAGCGTTTTCCTACATAAATGCAGATGAGATTCCTACCATGCTTTAAAAAAGTAATTAATTTTTACTAAACAGTTAGCGTCAGTTCTTAATGAATAATCAAACAGTATAATAAATCCGAAAATGCAAAATTCCCAAGAGTAATTTTAGTCTGTGTGCTAAAGAAAATACTCAAAACATTAAGCTAGAATTTTCCAACTTTCACTTTTAAAAAAAGAAGAAAAACGAGATTCAAGAAAAACAATTTTGCTTTTAAACTCTTTAGACGCATTCTCAAGTCAACTGTTTCACAATAATCTGAAACAAACTAATTGGTAAGGAAAGCTGCATAAATTGTGCATGTTCAAAATTATCTCATGCATAACGCAACAGCCAAACCTCCACATTCGTGATCTCTTGACACTATGAAACAATTTAAAAGTGTCACAAAAAAGACGGTTATAAAGAAATGAAAACGGCCATGGTTTAATTTGTTGGGCGAGTTTTCAAATGGAGCTAATAAATGCATCCAAATTATTCAGTCATACTCTCTAAGCGTATAAAAGTTGAAGCGACTGTACTCAGTAGCTTAAAAGTAAATTAAGTCATCAACGTTCCGAGTTGTACTTGCATTTAGTAATTTTTATTTGTGGCTCCAACTCAATTAAAAAGAATGATCATTGGATAAAGTTTGCGTGCACAAACTTCCGCATTTTCGCCAAGAAATGTAAATAAAGCTACTATTTACTTTTGTGATGGTTAACCACTACGATTCTTCAAGTAATACGAAAGACTGTAAATACTGCCTACTCTTGAATAAACCATGGTATTTGCCCACCTGTAGATGGAGTCTGCTGATCGATAACCACAAGAGAGCTGATGTCTAATCTCTTCCCAGCCGAGTTCTCCCCACGACACATATAAGCCCCCGTGTCAGAAAAGTAAATATCTTTAAGAGTAAGTCGAATTCCATCCCCTGTGACAAGATATTTGTTTGTCATTTCCAACGGAAGTGGGTCGTCATTTTTAAGCCATTGAACAACTGGGAACGGTTCTCCCATCACACGACACTCTATTGTTATATCATTGCCAGGTCGCTCTTAATTAGGGATATAACAAAAATTGTGAGATTCTAATATATTTTGTATCCATTAATTTAAATTAAGTGAAATTTTATATTTGAGGTTTTACCCCACAAAATATGCGGCATCACTTTCACATCAGGCAGCGCTAAAAAAATTAAAGTAGATAGAAATCTTGAGTCTACAAAGTACACGTACTCTACACTTCTTGTCTTGTTTGCCAATCTTATAAGAGCATTCAGAGGAAACTCTTTTTCCTTTTGAGAAGTGACTAAGCGATGGACGTAACTCGTTATTTTCAACTTGACAGTTGACCCAAAACGCTTTTTCGGTTTGGATGTGAAATGTAGTAAAATTAGGTATTCAACCTCGTTTTAAAGTTTCTGAGCATAAATTTTCTCTTTACAAGTTTATAGGATTGGGGAATTTCGGCCATTTACTTGAGCTCCCATTTCATTTTTACAAAGTTTCCCGAGAGGACTCAAGATAAAAAGGATTTTTCTAAGGTTGACATCTACGAAATGGAACAAAGTTTCTTTGTACAAATTACTATATGATGTTGCTCCAAAATGTGTCCCTTTCTCCGTAGTATGGGTAAATATAGTTTGATAGTTGAATGAAATTGCAATGAAATTCAGGACATCTGGAGTCTCAGCAAAAGAAATCTAATAAAAGGAAATGGGTTATGTGGTTTAATAAAGAAAAATTGCAATATCCATCTTGCCAAAAAACACTTTGAATGAACTGGCTTTTTACGAGTACTTCATGTATTCGTAATCATGAACGTAATAATTGACTATTTCATATCGGGAAGCTTCCAAAGCCATTAAGTAGAGCTCTCTTGGTCGCCTATATCCACATCATCAAATTAGTATTAGTCATTGAATTTGATGTTATTTTAAGCATCGCTGACTCTAGTACTAAAGTTGTATTACAATATTAAAATTCCATTGCCGTTGGTACTCACTCTGAACGGACAATATGTGTGTCTGGACAACCTCCTGGTTCCGTTGAGCATGGCAGCTATAATTTCCTGCGTGTAGGAGCTGAATTTTATTCAGATACAACGTTCCATCAGAGAAAACGCGGACTTGATCCTCTTGATTTAAAGTCCCCAAGTCGACACCATATCTTCGCCATACGATTGGAAGTGGTGGACTTCCAGACACGTCACATTTAATCTCAACATTGTCATTTACAGCCGCGGTTACGTGTGTAACTTCCAGTGCCTTGTCCAGCGATATGACTGAAACGCCTGGAAAAATGGAATGCAAATAGCCATAATATTACGGAATGCGTTACATCATTTAAGATTTTATGCTTTGAATAAGCATGGAATTCAGTTCATTCATTCAACCCAGTTAACTTTAGTGCAGCCTATCAAATCTATGTAGTTTTTTGTTCGGAGGGAATCCCATATTGTACATCAGTGAAATATGAAAGAAAGCTTTGGAGACATGTAACCCGATAAAAGAAAAGACATTGCATCCAACTTACTGTATAATTTATTAAAAGCGGTGTAGAATTCATTTAAGTTCAGTTGTCCATTATTATCTCTATCATCTCTTAGCAGGTCAACAACGCTGCAACCGGATGATCCCAACTTGTTCATCATTTCTTCTTTGTCGATCTAGCCACAAAAATCCCAACAATTTATTAATTTGATCCAAATCCAATCTCTAATTAATGCCAACTCCTTTCCGCTCCTTAAAGAGATAGCTTTGCTTTGCTACGCGTTTGAACGGAAAAGGAGGCTTCCTCTTCTCTCGTGAGCATAAAACCACAAAGCTGACTGAATAGGAAGAGACAGAGAGTTGGAGGGAGGAAACAACTAGCTCAAGGATAAAGAATGAGGATCCTAATATCAACCGACAAAGAAAACATTCATCCATTATTGTTATCAAGCAAAGATTTACTGCTGAAAGGTCTCAGCTGCAGATTGGAAAGAGTATAGGAAGTAGGAACACAAGGATAAAAAGAAGAGGATAAGATAAGTTTTTGGAAACGGGAAAGGAAAAGAAACCACAGGAAATAAGCGATCCTTTTATGTGTATGGTTTTCCAAAAATACTTTCCAAATAATCATCATCTTCTTGTTCCTTTTCTAGAGTTTTTCTTACCCGGTGTAGCTCATCATATTCCAGAGCTCCGTTGTTATTCCGATCAAAGTGTGAAAACATCAGGCTTAGAAGGTAGTCCTTGGAAGCTTCTATTCCATCCCCCATTGCATCGTCAAAGTTGAGTTTATCTGAAGCATGTGACCCTTTAGCAGAATTCTCAGACTCCATTGCGTTTTTAAAGTTTCGAATTCCTCCAATAAGCCTTTCGTGGTTATACAGCAACAAATTGTCCTAAGAAAGTGTCAGACAAAAGGACATATTACAAAAAAGGGCGTAGCACAAATCATAACAATGCTCAGCATGCCTTTAACCAACCTCCTACTAAATCAGAATCATAGCATATTATGAATGTATCTGTAAGAATGGACGGTATAATGGTATAAACCACTATAGTGAAAGTGAGTACATATATATGATTTAACAATGGCTATTAACACTGGCTCTGCAAAATCATTATTGATGCTCCAACGGAATGTATCTATGCGGTAAAGTACGAAGCGTATCCGATAGTCATCGTAGTGGAGCGTTGGGAAAGGAAAATTACGTCTGTATTTGTTTCCTAAAAGGAGTAAATAGAATGATATATTGGACTTTTTGTGTTATATGAGTGTAATATAAACGCTTAAGGACACTCCCATCCCATTTTCAATATTCCTTCAAGGAAAAATATTTTCTGGCCCGCTAGAAGAGTCAGCCAATTGTAAGAGACTTTTCTTGGGCTAATGGTCATACTTTTCCAAAGAATCCATAAAAATCAACATCTGGAAAAGGAAGCAGATGTGGACATTGGGAAGCATTTGGACACTTTGGATATCCTACGAGCACACAACGTAACCAATACTTTCAAAATACTGGACATGGATATATCTGTCCATAACGCAATATAGCATCACTTACTTTCTCCTCTGGTGGATAAACAAACAGTTAAAAGAGCAACCTATGGCACTTAACCATACTGTCCTTTTGGTGGGGTTTATAATGGATGTACGTAGGGAGAACAATGATTTTCATCATGTACATATAAAATAATATCACATTCTTTCAAACCAAAACATTTCCCATACGTAGCAATGTCAAACCAAGCCAACTATAGCAGTAAAATTGAAACGTTTTTGGCGTAGAAATTTTTGGATTAGTGCTCGGACCAAGGGAAATGAAAGTTTTGGGACGTACAAATTTTGGTATAAATTGTCACCGCTGTGGGACCATGGGACTCAAAAGAACCAACTGTCAAGAGATGACCAAAAAAACATATATATGTAGCTAGAACAATTTGCTGGTTTACTGCAGCCACAAAGCCAAAAACATGTTTTGTGTATGTATATCATGATTACGTTTGCAGTAGACTCCTGCTACAGAGCTCTGCCAGGAGTGAAAGTCGAGAAGGAAAGAAAAAAGTAAATAAATGGTTTTCATACATAAGTATTTATTAAAGTGAGCAGAATTTAAATTGGTTGCCCACTAGAGGGAAAGGGAAATAAGACTTTCCAATTCATAAGCTATGTTATTCCGTAATATTTTTATGGCATTAACTTTCAACCCTCTTCCGCTGCTGACTCCTACTATTTGCTTCCCCCTTTTTACAACAGCTTGAAGGAAATTGTTGCCTTGTTGCATTATTATTATTATTATGTCAATGATGATGATGGTTAATGTTGATGGGGAAAGTGCGGAGAGAAAATGCCTTAATTTATCCTCTGTGCTTGTGTATGTTGTGCTTGTATAACCGCATTGGCTCATGGTACATACTGTTTCATCATAATATCTAAGAAAATCAACAATCGGGGATGAATCTTAATTTGAAATTTTTCAGTTTGACGTGTATGACACAAGCTGTCTACAAATTACTTCAGTTTCCTTTCCAATCAGTTCCGCCTTATAACTTATTCATAAAAGCAGTACTTTGACTTGACTTCTTCATCTTATTTTACGGTTGCATTATTTTATCGCACGGTTTGCTCACGTTGAACCGCAATGCTTGACTGCAGTGTTTTATGATCTCTACCTACTACATACGCTTCCCAGCACCCGACTGAAGCCTCTTCCTTTTTTTACAGTGTGCTCATGATAGTCTTGAAGACAGAAATCAAAGCGTGATCAAAATGAAAAAAAGTAATCATGACGAAAAATACATATTCTGATCAGCCAATAAATAAACATCCACCTGGCTTACTTTGTTGTCTTGTCGAGAACGCACATGTAACATGAAATATGAATGACGAAGTTTCTACAGCGAATGATTAAATCGAAGATGGACATCATCTGCGCAATTTCCCATTCCTCTCATTGCTTCAAGCATTTACATGAATTCGGAGCTTAATCAAACTATTCAGAACCTTGCACAAGAGGCTAAACACGTATTCCGTCTGGGGCACACAGACATGGTACACACATTGAATCATATATGCATGCCTACATGACTTGTTAAAGCAAGAAGAAAAAAATGAATTGAGATGAGGAATTCCGGGTATTGTCTTAGTCCTTTTTGCTTCCTGCTTCAGGGAATATCATCATAATCATCCAGGAGAAGCTAGTGAAGTTTGAGCATGCTACATTAGATTGAAACACGAGAGATGAATTTGTAAATGTTGATGCTGCTTATGACTAACGACTCCCTGTTTCGGCTGGCCAAGAATAAGAATGCACAATATGTGGAAATTGGCCTATGAAATTATTCTACGTGTTTGTATTAGCCCCTGTAAGAACGTTGGTATAAGATATTCCTCAGTGGAATGGAAGGCATGAAGAATGGAAGGCAACGTGAGCAAAATTTTTTATCAACTAGCAACTTCTTGGTAGTTGATATTTCTGTCATTCCGTCCGTCCGTCCATGTGAATGTGTGTGTATGTCATGTGATAACTTTCAAACGGTTTGACTTTTTTAAATTATATTTTGACTAATCGATAGCTTATGGAATGACAAAAATAAAGTTTGAACATGGGTAACAAATCGTAGTTAGCCTTCAGGGTCAAAATTCCTGTTTTTAAAGTGTATAATTATATATACCTTGAGAATCTCGTATTCTTGGCTTGAACATTGAGAGGATGAACCTCTCTTGGTTTCTCCAGTGTTGCCTGTTCTTTGACTATCCGAATTTAAAACAGAATCCAAGTCCACTTCAGAATCCAGTAGTTGTGCGTCCAATTTCTTTCGCTGGGGAGTTGGTTTGTAGCGTTCGTCTAGCAAAGGTAGCTCCTCAGTTTCCCTATCAATAAACTCATTCTCAAAAGGATCTTCTTCATCTGATTCATGCTTCCGTTGTTGCGAGATTTTTGTTGACGAGGCAGAGCCTCGATTATTCTTTTCTCTGCCGCTACCCTTTTTCCGCTTATCGCTACCCTTGTAGCCTTTTCTGCTCTTTTCGTTGAGATCTTCCGTATCAACATCATCATCAACATCCTCATCATCTTCATCCATACTCTGTCCCGTATTGTAGTAATCAAAGGCTGTGTCCGCCACGTCCGAGTTATAATCTTAAGTAAATAGAGAAAGCATATAAGATATAAATATAAAACCACATAATATATCATAATATGAGAGACTCAATGTACTAAGCATAAAATGAAGTGATTCTCTCTGCCAGACTTTACGACATATTATATGAAACGGAGAAAGGATGAGATTGCAACCCTACTTTCTCCTCTTCTATTCCCTATCTGCGTACATGGCATACTCTCAGATTGCAATTGTGACAGCTTGGGATTTTTCTTGTCACAACGGCGGCGAGAATCATGCTTGGCTAACGCTGGTCCACACCGGGTCTTTGAGCCTTCACGTTAGGACTAGTAGCATGACGGTTATCTTAATTGAACACTGCGTCCAATGTCCGAAAAACTGGGTATGCCGCCAAAGAAACGTTTGCCATGCCATGCGAATCGTGTGAAGCATTGCAAGAATGCCACAAAATGTGTGGTTTTGTCTTATTTCTGTGGCTATGAGTCCCAAGTTGAGGAAACCGCACATCGAATGATAAAGTACAAAACATATTTATACAACTATTTTCAAGAAAAGGCAAAGTTCGTAGGTAGATAAGTTTAGGGAATAGCACTGGTATGCACTAGCATGATTATTCACTTGCATTCTATACTAATATTGGCAATTTAGCAGCTATTATTAGTTAGCCATACGTCTTCTTCACACCGTAGTCGCAGTGTGTGTCTATAGCGCCTGCTCATTTACCGCACTGCTGATTTTTGATAATGACATATTGCAGTAGCGAAAAAAATTGGCGACAAGAACTCTGGTGTTATTACCCCCAGAAATCTTATAAGTTTACCAATTTTCTCCAATAAGTTAAAACCCTGATGATGATGACTGCCCTTTTTTACCCAAATAGCATGTGGGCTTTGGTTGGTCTTGTGTTTGTTTTGTCGTCTCACTTTCTTCTGTAACTCAATTTTTCTCAAGTTTCTAACATATGGAGGCATGTTCGAAGCAGCGTATAAAACAAGAATAAAAGTATTCCAGAGCAAAGTGGCAATCTATGAGTTTTGCTACTTTCAACTTTCGTGTTATAAGTCAAGAAACTTTTTTTTGTTACTTTTTTTACTAAAGTATTCAAAAACTTTGACTAAAATTATAGAGGAACAAGTTATGAACCTTACTACTACAAGTGTGTCACTGATGAAAGTTGATGCTTGTGTTGCTGTTGGCATATGTGACCATATATACTATGAAATTGACCTCATATTTTTGTGAAACTAAAAAGGGTAGGTTCACAATGGGAACAACTCAAAGTGATCCCTTGAGATGAGCAACGACTCGTCATAATATGCCCAAATATGTTAAAACAAAACGTTTTCTAGGAGGTCGCGCGCGCTACGCGTTTTATTTTGAATATAATTGTGTATTGTTTGTGAGTTCACCATCATAAAAGCAAACGGAATGTTTTGTAACGAGTATCTAATCGCTGCATTTAATTAAAACTAATTATGAACATCAGGAATGAATATTTCAGATAATAAAAGAAACCATGTGCCATCGTAAGGAACAAAAATTGTACCATGTTGCAGGCAGACGCACAATAGTATTCGAGTAGACATAGTGAAACTAAAGAGAAAACAGACAAAGTACACAAGGTTTCAATTAAAAAATATCCAAAGTGGTACTGCCACATTCCTTCAAACTTTCTTGGCCCTCCTTTGTTGAAGTGAAACTTTTTCAATCCCGTTTTTCCCTCTTTAGTGCCTCTTCTTCTACTAGCCAACCATTATTGGCAGGCGTTGGTGTTGGTGCTCCATGTTCATTACTTTCCTTCCCATTCTTCCCCGACTGTTATATGAAGTCTGCTTATAATATTCTAAATGGAGACACAAAAGGATCATCTACCAATCCAAAGCTTCTTTCTGTAACGCTGAGGATGATGCATATAAAATGAGGTGCGCTTCTCCGGGTTTTCATGGCACGGAAACCCAGATGCTGGAAAATATATTAAAGTTGAGTCTACTGTTGCGTTGCGTGCCATTCAAATTGTATACCGTCTGATTCACTGGCTGCCTGTATATATACACGTATTGAATTTTTGTCATCCTCGCAAAAAGTATCATACTTCTTCTTTCTAAAAATTAGACTCTCTCTCGCAGTGAATTTTGCAATCGACTCACGCAAGCCGGAATCAGAAGCTTTCTATTTTATATCTATTCATGCATATCATTATATACGAGACAAGTGTATAATAGCTAGCGCATGAAATAGTATTTTAGATTCCTATACTTAGCTGATCTAAAAACGTTCCATCCAATATCATGTTGGGCATGGGATATAATAATACGGAATTTATAAGGATGCGACATGGCGCAGTCAATAGTAGTGCTGAATTTTAATTAATAATCCTATCCACTCTCTGGCCTAATCCTAAGTGAAAGTTCTAAAGTCTACCAGATACTCATTCATTCTTTCCCTGTGCATGAAACACTTCAGATTTCTGCATATTTTACACAGTGACCCATACTAAAATTTGACGTCATAATAGTAATATTACATATTTACTATTCGCCATTTCTATTCACCTTTTCCACGTTGAATCTTGCAGCAAATAATAACCATTTTAAGGCGTATCATCAACTATAACAAACACATCTGCAAAAACTTATATACCTGTTAATATCAATCAGTTTTAAGCCTGAGAACCGGCGGAAGGAAGGATCTTATGTTGTAGCTCCACACATAACTTAACTAAACGTCCATGTGATTCAAAATATATTCTAGCTTTTCTAAAATTCTCTATTTCAACACGGGATGACTCCAACTGCATTCCACATCTGGTATACTATACCCATTCAAAAGAGAAAGTAGTGGGAGCGGGTGCTGGTACACGATATTTGCGTAGCAAAAGGTGGTGGCCATGAATGTGGAATACTTTAGAACCTCTCGGAGTAGTTGAGCATGAACATTTATGAATTTTATAGTTTATAGCAAGTTCCTACATGAAATTATCCTATTTCTGAGAGGCTGTGCATGAGATTATAAGGGAAACATGTCGGATTTTGGAGCATCACAAAAGACCGTTTCAATTTTATTCCCAGTTTCCCATATCCAGCTAACAGAATGGACTTGACTCACTTGACTCACGACTGGATATAACTTACATGAGCAAAAGACATTATGGTGAACGAAACTCTTCATAATGCGCCGTTATATTTTTTTTTTTTGAAAGTGGAACACATCTCCTCTCACCAGCCGGATGGACGTGCTTAATGCTGTAGACAGTAGAAATGGAAGCGTGAATGCATGCATAATCATATGAAGAGTTGTATTTTAAAATTTTTGACTACTCCAGTGCCCAACAACATCACAAAATATACCCATATATTCTGAAATTATTACCGGAATAAATTTTTTCATGTTCTTTGCCCAACTTTAGGCTATCTATCTCAGTGCAACAGCAGCCGGCTCGGCTCACTTGGCTTTAAAAAATAGCTCGCATAAACTAGATAATCCAGTAGCTGGTGAAAGGAGAAAAATCCTGGAGACGTGTAAAAAGTCAGGTACTTTTTGTATGTGCTGGAAAGAAGCGCTAATAACTAACGCCGTCTCGGAATGCGTTTCTTTGTGCTTCATATTTTCAATTCAAAGCTTATGTACAAGTAAATTTTAACTTAAAGTGCTGAGATGAATAACGTAGGAAATATATGTAGCACATCCAGCACAGATACCGCAGTACCACACACATCATGCATAATTATACGAGTGTGCTCGTTTCAATTTCCCTATTGTTGTTTTTATCATATTTCAATTTTATTGCCTTACGGAAAATTTAAAAATGTCGCATTTTAACCCAAACAAAACTTTAGTGGCTATTCAAAAATTTAAACGTCGACTCATTTGCATACGCCTTAATGATTTAGTGCAAACTGTAGCAGTCAATAGCGCTCATATATCCACATTACATAGAAACGCTGTCACGCTTTTGCTTTCACTTACTGCTTTTATCATCACGTTCTTGCTTAGACAATAATATAAATCGTAACGGTGCTGAATTCCGAAAGAATTTGTTGATAAACACATAAAGATATCATTAAAGATGAAAATGGAGCACTTTAGTAGTTGTTTGCCTGACATTTTAGTTCTCAATTAACTACGTGCAGCAACGACCTGACAAGTATATCTGGTGAAATTCCTATTTTATAAGTGGAAGTGGGTGGGAATATGTATAACTTACCATGATTACGTGATTTACTCCGCGTTCCAGTTCTGGAAGCGTGACTTTTGTGATAGCAAGCATTTGAATGGTCAACAGCCAACTGGGAATTCAAAAGACAGGCAGTTCTGTGAAGTTCGCAATGACTTGTATATCTTCTACCATCAGTGCCACAGATTTCTTTGGACTTATCGTGGCACTCCCTGATGCAAATACATTCTGGTGCTCCATCAGAACCCCTTCTACATTCGCGTCCATGTCCGCAGTACCACCCTTTGCAAACGTCCACTTCATCTAAAGAAATTGTGTAAGAAGATCGTACTTGAATGGAACATTATGCACTTAAAAATGATATTTGATTACAATTTATACCTTCTTTGTTGTAATTGTAATGCACTGGTTCTGGTCCTCCACCCTTGGACGATTCGTGTATGTGGTGATGTCTTGGGCCCCTCTGAAAATGAGAAAAAATTTAGTTATATTTAGTCTGTGTAAACAACCAAAAATGTTTTGTGCTCGTGGATGATGGATGGGGCTGTATGAAAGTTAGATTGATGTGATACCGTCATAGTCATAGTAGTGTTTGTGTTTATAGTACCTACTTTGACTTTTCAATTTGATTCAATTCATGTAGTTGTAAATTGGGCTAATTTAGGAGGAACAACGTGAAATAAATACCATCAGGCTGAAAAGATAGCGATGGTTCCCGTGTGATAAATTAAATAAGTCAGCTATGATAAGTCAGTCAAATGAATCTCATTTATTTTCTCCACTCCATAAGTACCATTCTCACGTTCACCAACTACAATGTCTTACAGAGCCAGCAGAAGCCTGTTTCGTTTCGTTTCTGATGCAAAAACTTTTTGTTATCGTACCCCAAAGTATATTCAAAAGAAAGCAGAGTGGGTAGACTAGAGCTTGTTTAATCACATTTCCTCTTGCGTGACTACATTCAACATATCCAACTGACATTCAAAGGAAACAGAAAGATGAATAAAAGGGAGAAAGGATGGTAGCATTATTGAATAAAGAGCTGGAAATTTTTAAATACACTACACCATCGCTATATATGACTCTTCCCTGTGTGTCTCCCTTTCGCTTTCTCTCTCTCTCTTTCTTTCTCGCTCTCTTTACAGAAAGTCAAGAGGAAAGTGAGAAGAAAGCGAAAGAAATTGAGAAAGAGTAAGAGCCATGTTTTGATTTATGAACGCTAATCTTGCCATATCGCCCAATTTATTTTTCATGCTCAATTTCCTCCAAGGAGCATTTTGCTTTTTTCTGCTCATGCTACCAGTGCTCCCTCTTGTCTCATTATCAATTCTCAAATATACATGAACATGTGCATGGATGGATGCCGTATATCTGCACGTAATGTAATGTGCTTATGCATGCATTTGTGTGCATGCATCATGGATGAAACATTGCCCTATTTCTGCCACTGAACGTCTCACAGGAGAACATATTAGGCACACAGATGCTTACATCTCATCCGCTAAACAACGCATGGACTCACATAGACTAAAACAAAACTTGCATATAAATTACCTCCCATTAGCTCATTACATACATGCTACCATTTTCTGCACAGGGAAAACAGCAAAACATAACATGTAAAATAATATTGCAAAACAACCCTGTGCTCTCAGAAGAAAAGCTGGTAGATTGGAGATAGCACTTCTAAAGGTTTGGAAACAAAACATCAGATAAGAATTCAATCAGAATGTATTTCCATTTGCATGCTTTCACTGTTCCAGTCGTCCCCCGTCAACCATGCAACTTACTCATGATCAGAATTTCGTATCAAAAAGTAATCAGACGAGGAGTTTTGAATACTTTATACCATAAGGTGAGACTGCCGACATGCATATATTATATATTCTACATAACAATCTAGGAGACGATCTCAAGTAAGAGCTGCCGAGTTTCATGTATTAAAATTCTAGTAATAAAATTTGTAGCACGTGGCTTGATCTATGGAATCGGGAAATCTCTCTGATGAACCGAATTCTCAGAGATCCACCGCACTATGTATGGAGCACATAAAATTACAATACAGTTTCATAGACACAAGGTAGGTAAATTATTACAGAGTTTCGAGACAATGACAAATCTCTAGAGATACCTAGGTGGTTTTTGCGTATGTAAACGATCTGAATAAACTAATTCCATGCATTATTCACCTGAAACAAATCAAGTCAGACAGGAGGAAAGAAGCGAGGGAGCACAAGCAAAACCTACAGGAGCAATTGATATTCACCATGGTGGAATTCACCAAAGAAAAAAAATATATATCTAATGTGAAGGGGTGTATTTTGTAGTTTTTGGTGATGTTAATAGAGTACACACAGATATTCCGCAGCAGCAGAAAAGTTAAAGGAAATCAGGTCAAATCTCAGAGTGAACTGTGAGTCTCATGAGGATATACCATATTACCCCTCGGCTGTACTTTAAAATTGTGCACAAGGCAAAATGCATGCATCACTGCTGACTTTCCCTTTCCTCTCTCCAACAATGTATTCGCATGTAATCAGAGGAAAGTTATTCTAAAGAGACAAGAGCAGCATAAGCAGAGCAGGAACGGGCGAGCAAGAGAAAAGGGAAGAAAGACGAAGAGTATTGAATATTTATGGGAATAGGTTTTGACATCTCCAAGTGGATATTTGACTTGGGAGCATTGTACATTTCCCATAAAGCAATAACAAAAAGTAGTCAGTGTATTTGGTTTGTAAAGTATAATGATGGTGTGAAAGCGTATTAAAAGCAAATATATATTGCCTGAAATTCCAAACTTCTCCTACTACTCCTCCTCCATTCAAGTTTCAAGCTGATCTATGAATGCAATATCGTTCCTCTTCCTTCTGCCTCTTGTTCTAGAGATAGGAGCGAGGAGTAAAGTAATGCATTCCTTAACAGTTATAAATCCAAGGCTCCTGGTCTGGTCTACTTTCATAGGAATGGGGAGAGAGACAGTTTGCATATGGCTTCGTCTTGCAACCCAAAAAACCTCTGCATTTGTATAGGTATAGTCTACTATATTTAAGCTTCCCAACTTGCTCCACCGCTTATTTTTTGCTTGAATTGAATGCGAACCAACGAGGCATCAAATATGCACATAAAAAGTCAGCGTTGGCAAATACTCACGGTATATTATATATCTTGAAACAGACGTTGTAGTCATATCCTCCGCAATCTGTCATAATATATATGGAGCTCAGTACATTTACGTTTTTGGACATTAAGAATAAAACACACTCCTTCCATTGAACAACAATCAAAAGGATATCATAACGTCTCCATTAAAATTATAGACAATAATACGCATACTTACTTAACTGTTTGCTTTTCCCAAATCTTGTTCCCATCATCTCAAAATGTTAATCTTTATGGAAACTTTATGCTCACATGTAGTATACATCATACTGATGCTAAGAATCTCTACATTTGACTAGAGCTTGGATTTTGTCCACTGCTCAATAATTCATGTGGGATGGGAATTTTTGAGCTGAAACAAACTAACCACTTTCTCTGTTGAATTTTAAAGCTCTGCAGCCGCAGACACCAACTAACCACAAGCAATTTCATATAATGCATGAATGCAAAGCATACTACATCACAGAACCGTCGTTGCATTGCGTATTGTATCACCTTTCAAACTTCAGATTATAGAGACATATATATGCAGGGAAAAAATAGTTTATTCATGATTTTCTTCCAGCAGAATAAAACCTGAGACGTCTTGCTTCTTGTGAGAAGAGCAGAGCAGCTTCTGCCTCTGCTTTTTTGTTACACGCTTGACAAGAATGCAGAAAATTCTTGATCTGCAATCCATTCAACTTGAATACATTAATTTTCTACTCAAAATGAAACGTCATTTTTTCAGCCTATCGTATCTGTATTTACATTGGATATTTCAGGGAAATAAATGTCGTCTGTGTATTATCTGTGTTTCAATTTTAGGCAGGTGTACACACATTTTTTATATTCGACACAAGCTCTACTACTACTGGTTGTCAAACTGCAACAGACTGCAATCAAGGAAGTAAGATAGTCAAGGGTCTGCTGTGGAGAATGACAGATTAGATCCTGTTGGTTTTGCCAGAGGTTGTAAACATTTATTACCTCCCGGGAACTTTCTTTACGGAATTTATTCACAAAAGAAGGAACATGAGAATGTACTATGTTTCTCCAGCTGCTGCTTATGTGCTTTTCATTGCGGTTTTAAGATTTTCTAAAAAAAAACCTCAAGTTTATTTTCAGTGGTTTTACAAGGAACAAGAAAATCACCCCATGGGATTGTTCAGAAAAAGAGCTTATTTGCTGTGGTATGGTGTTTTTCTTTGGAGTTAATTAGCAAATTTGTAGCCCCTTTTGTGGGGTTTACATCAAGCAGTATGATTATCTGAGGGAAAAGTATTAAACAGGTTTTCAGCGCAGTAAAAAACAATAAAATAAAATACAATTTCTTTAGCCTGCATTGCTCTTTAGCCAAAAACATGTTGATGTGTCATTTAACAATATTCTCCTCTAGAAACCGAAGCATTAAGAAATATTCAAGTCAATTGCTCTTCAAAAGTAAAGTTAAAACCTTCTACGATAACACCTCTTCATCATTTCTATTCCACAGTAAATAACTATACGAAGAACAATTTGAAATGTGACAAAAAATACTATGCAGAAACTCAGAATTACAATAACCTCCATATTTTTAAAAGAAAAAACAATACAAGTTTGGCAGAGGAAACTTTCCTTGAAGTGAAAGAAAGGTGTTCGTGGTGGCAAGCCATTTTTAATGGAGAGAAAGGGAAGAAAGCATTGTTTTTGCATTAAAAGGCATTTGTTGAAATAAACTAACTCATTGAACACAAAAACTTACCAAGCTAATGCTGTTTTATATAGGAGAAAGGTAAAATGTTTTTAAATCTGCAATGTTTGCATGGATTGATACTGTGCTGGCTACCAAACCAACAGGGAATTGATCAGCACAACAATGAAAACTGCTATTTGTTGTATCCTCTAAGTGGCTGTTGGCTGTCCACAGCTTCAGCAGAAGAAGGACAATAAAATAAGATAATATTATGAATTCACAAATTTATGGTTTTTTTCTGCAAAGTTTGAAGTAAATAAAACTGATTTTAATATTACCCAAATGTATTTTACTACATATGTACTCTATTTCACCATGTGTGGCCAACTCCTGAAGGATAATCAGTTACTGATGATACTCCAATTTTTGAGAGTGGTTTCCAGACCACGTCACATATAGTAAAATATTTGCTTAAGAAAATACATAAAAGTAATAAATATTACCAAAATCTCTGAATTTGTATGAAAATAATAAAACTTCATGCTTAAGTGCTCAATAATTCGTATTCTTTGAGTTTGTCAAAAGAGTTATTCTAGACACAAAACAGCTTGGTAAATGTTTATGCTAAATGATTTGGTCATTAAAATATACACTCCGTAATGCAAACAGAATATTATATATATATACATATATTATATGACACAATTGTATAGGTAACTAATAATTCTTTCCTTCAACATATATTTTATTAAGCAATTTAATTTAAAAAGTACTCGTACAACAAATATAAGTATTTTATTTGCGCTACAAATCAAATTTTCAATTCAGGAGAATACCGGCGAAAGTAAATATTGATTACTTAATCTATACAATCTGCATACTGGAAGTCAAGATCTAGACAGGTCTGGAAATTCGGAAATCGTGTCTCTGCACGTAGTTTTTTCCTAAGTTAAAAACAAGCAAGAATTTTACAGCTGAGCTAAGCTACAATTGAGCTAAAACAAATACAAACTTAACAAGTTATTTTCTTAAAACAGTTACATAAGTTTCTTTTGTTTTCTGGCGGGTTTGTCTGCAAATATTTGAATATTTTCATTGGGCTCAACAAATAGTTGCCGTATGTGTGCACAAAAAACTAATAAGGGGCTAATCCACGTGAACATAAAGCTGCTCATTTGGTGGATCACAATTTACAAGTTATGGATTGGAAAAACTTGGAAATTGTGTCACGTAAACAAGGGATGAAATACATGATAGATATCGGGTACGTGACAGGTACACGAGCGTCAACACTTTCAATATTACATTCATTAGCTCCTTCGTGCCAATAAACCTGAATTTCCTTTTTTGTGTCAAAATTCGATTTAATTACACTTCAGAGGAAAGTTGTTCAACATGCTACTAAATTAAGGTTTTGTTTTCTCAAATAATGCAATCAAAAATACAAGGCATCATGTCAGCGCAAACAATATCCGTAATTATATTTAAAATGTAATTACGCCTTTTCCTGCAACAATAAAATTATCCAACTCTAATACCCATTTCATTTAAAAACCGAAGCAAGTCTTTTGCTAGTGCTTAAAGTCACAATTTTCTTAATCTGAAATGTTGGGTCTAGGCGATTTGCCCTTGGGGAAACTTGCCCTTTTGGGTCATTTTGCCCTTTTACCACTTTGCCCTTGCAGAATTCTGCCCATGCTGAATTTTACCCTTTTGAAAGTTTGCCCATTACGGAATTTCGCCCTTTAGCATTTTGCCCTTGCGCAATTTTGCCCTTTGAGAAACATTGCCCTTTTTAATATTTCACACTTGTACTATCATCATTTTCAACACATATTGGTATTCCTCCTGTACGATTGTAGTAAACGGAGTTATTAAAGGAAGTATTTTTAAAAGTAAGTAATTTCTTTTCCTGTTTTTTTTTACTTAAAATTGATTGGTGAAAGTAGGTAAAATGTGAAGTTTGTAGGCAAGAACATCCAGCAGCTATATTAAACCGTTCTTATATATGAATTGACTTGAACCTAATGATTATGATCAAATAAAAGACCACATAAAACAAGTCATATTAGTCAGCGTTAACGGTTCGAGTAAGTCAAGAAGACATTTAAATAAGTTGCGAAATAAGAGAACGGACTTCGACATTTGAAGGGACATTCGCTTCTCCTGGGTATCTTAACCAATTCACCTCAAAAATTGTACACATGCTTGTGAACTCTCTAGCTGAATTTTGAAGGGCTTTTTGAAAGTAAAATAAACAAGACATTCATTTATACTAAAGATTAGAAGAAATTTTATAGATAAAGGTATGGTTAATGCTAGCGAGCAATCCAAAAATATTTCTTATGCTTTAATAACCAAGTTAAAGATTGCATTATGTTTTAATGACTAGTTGTCGGTCAATAATAGATGGAATTCCTTAACATTATCGTAAAACTGCGAAAATTTGAAACAGATTTCCCCTAAATCCCAAAATATCCATGTTTTAAATAATTTCTACAGATAAAAGTAAACCAAATATTTGTTCGGTTACCCTACTATGTTCTATAGAACGGCATCTAAATTTTATGTAGGCAAATCACATTTCAATTGATCAATTTTAAGTAAAAAACAACAAGAAAAGGAATAAATTCCTACATAAAATACTTAGATTCTTATTTACTGACTCCGTTTACTATAATCGTACAGGAGGAGTACCAATATGTGTTGAAAATGATAATAGTACACGTGTGAAATATTACAATGGGCAATGTTCTTAATGGGCAAATTTGCGCAAGGGCAAAATTCTAAATGGCGAAATTCCGTAAGGGCAAACTTTCAAAAGGGCAAAATTCAGCATGGGCAGAATTCTGCAAGTGCAAAGTTCTGCGAGGGCAAAGTGGTAAAAGGGTAAAATGACCCAAAAGGGCAAGTTTCCCCAAGGGCAAATCGCCGGTTACCGAAATGCTTATTCTCTGAACTTTTCTCGTGAGTTAAAAACAAACAAGAATTTTACAGGTTATCGGTTAAAACTGTAAATAACCTTTGGATGTAAAAACACAAAATCTTCATTCTAAACTTTGGTTCGAATACGTATGAGCTAGAACAAGTAGAAACTTAACAAGTTATTCTCTTAAAACAGAGACATAAGTACCTTTTTGTTTTCTGGCGGGTTTGTCTGCAAATTTTATTTTCATAGGGCTCAACAAATAGTTGCCGTATGTGTGCACAAAAAAACTAATAAGGGGTTGATCCACGCGAACATAAAGCATACTGCTCATTTGAGGTGGATCACAATTTACAAGTTGTGGATTGGGAAAACTTTCATAATCGAAAAACATACTTTAGCAAATAAAACGTTTTCTTATCTCACAGACAGAAAGTTAACTATAACTAATGAAGAGTGCGAGTGCCAGCGTTTATGTACAGAATTTATGTACAAATTATACCACACCAGATCAGTTTGGATTAGATTTTTGCAGTTCTAGTAAAACTAAAAGCATTGGAGCACATTATACGTAAGTTGTATAAAAATTTATACGAGAATGGCATCGCCAGCTGTCATATACTTGTCCTGTATAGGTAATTTATGACAACGGAAATAACAAAATAGATGACAGGAACTTAATTCTTCGTTTAAAAGTGAGTGACAGGATGATTGAATGTTGGGAAATACACCTGCCTTAATACAATTCCACCAATTGTTGGCGTGCTTGCTTTCGGCACGTTGATACATAATCCGTTTAATCCAAATTTAATTTCGTAACTACGATAATCGTGCAACTGACTATGAGTCATATATATAGATTCAGATTTCACTGTGTGAGTGGTACATATTAATTTATTACATACCTAGTTTCGTCAGACGTTATATGTCCAAAAACAAAATTTATTGCAAAAACAAAACGATTCAAAATCGTTAATGATTTCCGCAAAACAACTCTCCATCGGTAAGCTAAAAACGTTCACAAACAAAACCTACAGAAGTCGGATGCTGAAAACGTTTTTAGGTCAACGCACAAATATCAAAAATGGAACTAATGCACATCAAAAACAAACCTAAATTAAATTCCAAACAATTGCTACCTGAACCCGATTTGATTTCCGGAATTATTCAATACATCAGCATGACACATTAATGTCTCTCATTCCGTTCCGATGGGAAAAAACAATCGCAAATTTGTTGCCGGATTTCGAACGCGACAACCAACATTACTCGAATTGGACATCCGTTTTGCTTTGGCTACTAGGTGGATCTACTCTACTCTACCATTGCCTGAGAAATGAGAAAACATCATTATCAAAAGTCCAAAGAACTCAGTCGATGATGATTGCGTTCATTCTCACTATGGATGGAACCTTGTGTCGGGAACTTGGCTGTAAATACCAACTTTTCATTGCAACATTTAACGGGCTTATAACGATGAGCAACGATATACAGAAAAGTAAATACTTTTATAATCATTTATAATTATGTCCTTAAATATTCTATACCAAGTATTTTTATGAAATTGCAGCTGGAATAAAACGCTCCCTTGAATCAGCAAGCAGTCGGAAAGGTGTGAAATTCATTATACAAATTTTTATCATGACCATAAAATGTTTCCCACTGCTCACATCTGCCGCATCTGGGATCGACCCGGCATTACCATGCAATGTATTCGGAATTCTTCACAAGGATGAAATTCAGATCACCTTTCCAAATGGAGTTTACTTGTATCGAATCATACTAATTATTGGAAACTACCTAGTTTGGCACATTGTTTGCATGGTGAGTATGTTCTTTGCTTTGGAAATGTTTATTACATTTGAATTAACATGCGAGTATCAGCTCAGCCTTATGCTTCAGCAGCCGACGTGTGAAATGGGAGTGGAAATATAAGCTCTACAGACGGATTCAGATCTTGCTCCAGTTCTTCAATGAGATCCATGCCCGGAGCATCATGGTATATTTCTTGGTGGGTGTCGGCATTGGTCAAATAGTCTGCATGTATGTTGGTATTCGTTCGTCTGGAATTCCTCTGCCGATTACCGTCGCTCTCATTATTCAAGTTTTTGACTCGTACATAATCGTCGTTGGGGTTTATGGGCTTGCTGGGAGCATCAATTCAACTTCGACTAAAGTCATCTCAGGAATGAAGCGCAAGTATGATGGGCGCAATCGCACGGTTGAGCAAAAACAGTTGGATTCTTTGCCTGAACTAAAAATCGGATTTGGAAGCGCAAATTACATTGATAAAACTACTACACTGGTATTCATAAGCTTCATTCATGCTCGGGTTGTGGATTTGCTTTTGTTGAAGGGTTAATAATCTTTGGAATTTGAGTGGGCATCAATGTATTTTGCCGTTTCGTTAGATAAACGGCGATTTAGTAAGTCGCAAGGTTAAAATGCGGTAGGAAGAATATCAAGCTGTTTCGAATGGTAATACACTTTATTATATATTGAGCTTTAAATTTGTTTAGTGAAGACATCGCTATGATATAGGATAAATATTTCGTTCTGCTTTTTAAAGGTATGGTTTTTTGCCACTATTGTGCAAATATAATTTAGTACTACATTTAAAAAATATGTATTACATGTGCATGTGTACTTTAAAACTAGACTACCGCTAAGGTGGATTATACAAGCTAAAATATTCTATTTTATTGCTAAATAAGTAAGTAAATATCGTCCAAATTAAATACGGTAAAATAATTTGTCCATAAAGATACTGGTTTAATAGTTTTGCTTGATTCTTCGAAGAACCCGTATTCCATATATTTGTCGTACAAGTTTCAAAGCGGAAGAAATGATCAATGTTTCTCTATTAGAAGGAGTATGAATAGCAGTACTGTAAAAAAATCGGTCATCACTTACCTTGCCAAAAACTGTCTGTGTATAGGTGAAAGTAAACGTTAACATACAAACATATGCTTATATTTCATTCATCATCATCAAACCAACGGAATGTCTTCCTAGGACTAAAATTTGTATTTTTATTTTATCCTTATACGTGATTTGAATGTAAAAACTACTGATGGACGTAACATAAAGTAAAAAAACGAGGTCACATTCCCAATCTAAATAATACAAGTAATTTATATGATTTGCATGTATTTTTAGTACGTAGTTATTTTCTCCATGTTATTCAGTACGGAAATTTATGTTTATGATGCCAATTTCCTGTCTCATTCCTTTCATCCCTTTGTTTGTACTTCAGGAAACCACAAGGTTGGTGACAACAGGTGAATGTTTACATAATTAATTCTTCGTATGCTTCTGAACAATTGAAACGACAAGAGCTCTATTTATTATGTACCTTTCAGTACAGATTAAGACTTTGTATCGCGTCGTCTGTCTGTCAACACGATATCTTTCGCACCGTTTGACATTTTGAAATTCTGTTTTCAACCAGTCGATTGATAAGTCAAGCGGAGATACGTTTGTAGATGGGTTATCTGGGGTCACGGGTTTAAATAAATGTTTAAAGGTATTTAAGGACCGGACATTGCATGATTGAAACGTTAAATACTGGGTGATGTGTTATGTTCTGTTTTAATAATTGTAGTAAATCTAACATTAGTGTACAAATAATGTTCAGGATTATTTGTTTGAAAATCGCAGCCATAAATGTTTAAAATTTGTGTTACTAAAAGTGACTAGGCTTGACCGCTTAGGAATCTTCAATATTTAACGATTGGATGATTATTCCAAATTTATTTGAATGCTTTGTAAATAAAGTAAAGCTTATTGAAATATTGTACATGCGTTCATAAAGTATTTTTACGTAAGTTCCCATTTTTGTACTAACATTACATAACAGATTCATAAGAGTTATATTAATGTGATGTCACCGTACCACAGTTCCATCTCTAAGAAGCAGCCACATCCAGCTGAATAAGCTAGTCAACACGAAGTAGAAATTGCAAACGTTCTTAAGAATTATCCACTTAACTGTTATTTCTAAATGGTTGTGGGTTGGCTTAAAACTTGATCTAAATTATTCAAATACATACGAACAAGCAATTTTGTGAAAGCAACTTGTAATTATTAGTAAAATATAAACTGTCTACATTATAATGAGCAGCAAATTCATAGTAGATTCATTTTGAAACCCCTGCAATCACGAAGCTCGTGTTCTCTCAAAGAAGTTTGAAGTCCCAATTTGAATCCTAATTTTTCTCATGGATTTCACCGTTTCCTGTCCACTTTTTTCATGCCTTGGAGAGAGCACTGTTTCCAATACTGAAGTAGTTCTCCACTCAACCAATTGCCCATTCCTGAAACCTCGTCGAAACGAACACAAGCAGCTATAGATTGCGCACTCAATCCAAACCAATCATGGCTGTTTTATTTTCTCTCTGCTTGTTGGTGACTCATGGTGGCTGTATTTATTGGATCAGTCATTACAAATTGTCTTCATAAAAAGCTCCATAAAAAATACAGGATTCTTCACTTCTGGCTTTGCATACTAATCTGCTGTTTCAGAATTCTATTCACCTCTCTATGTTAATTGCGATCTTGCTTTGTGGGGTATTTTGCAACGTTGCATCAATCAAATACCACAATAGCATTCCAGCAGTAGTTCTGCTCATGATGGTTTGGATTGGTGCGCAATCTATAGCTGCTTGTGTCGTTTCGACGAGGTTTCCGGGAATGGGCAATTGGTTGAGTGGAGAACTACTTCAGTATTGGAAACAGTGCTCTCTCCAAGGCATGAAAAAAGTGGCAGGAAAACGGGTGAAAATCCATGAGAAAAATAGGATTCAAATCCGGACTTCAAACTTCTTTGAGAGAAACACGAGCTTCGTGATTGCAGGGTTTCAAATGGAATCTACTATGAATTTGCTGCTCATTATAATGTAGACAGTTTTATATTTATCTAATAATTACAAGTTGCTTTCACAAAATTGCTTGTTCGTATGTATTTTGAATAATTTAGATCAAGTTTTAAGCCAACCAGAAACCATTTAGAAATAACAGTTAAGTGGGATAATTCTTAAGAACCGTTTTGCAATTTCCACTTCGTGCTGACTAGCTATTCAGCTGGATGTGGCTGCTTCTTAGAGATGGAACTGTGTGTGACATCACATTAATAAACTCTTATGAATCTGTTATGTAATGTTATACAAAATGCGAACTAAATACTTTATGAAATCGCATGTACAATATTCAATAAGCTTTTTTATTTACAAAGCATTCAAATAAATTTGGAATTATCCATCCAATCGTTAAATATTGAAGATTCCTAAGCGGTCAAGCCTAGTCACTTTTAGTAACACACGAATTTTAAACATTTATGGCCGCGATTTCAAACAAATAATCCTGAACATTATTTGTAACACTAATGTTAGATTTACTAACAATTATTAAAACAGAACATAACACATCACCAGTATTTAACGTTTCCTCATGCAATGTCGGTCCTTAAATACCTTTAAACATTTATTAAACCCGTGACCCAGATACCATACAAACGTATCCTCGCGCCTTGACCTTATCAATCGACTGGTGAAAAACAGAATTTCAAAATGTCAAAGTGCGAAAGATATCGTTTGACAGACAGACGACGCGATACAAAGTCTTAATCTGTACTGAAAGGTACATAATAAATAGAGCTCTTGTCGTTCAATGTTGTTCAGAAACATACGAAGGAATTTAATTATGTAAACATTCACCTGTCTAGTTACAACGTTGTTGTTTCTCTGAAGTACGAACAAATGGATGAAAGGAATGCGACAGGAAATTGGGCATCATAAAACATAAATTTCCATGAATAACTTGCAGAAAACTACGTCCTATTAAAATGTATGCACATCATATAAATTACTTGTATTATTTGAGACTTGGGAATGTGACTCGTTTTATTACTTTATGTTAGCGTCCATCGGTAGTTTTTACATTCCAAATCACGTATAGGATAAAATTAAAAATGACAATTTTAGTCATAGGAAGATACATTCTGATGGTTCGGCTCCGCAGCACGAAATGAAATATAAGCATATATTTGTATTTTATGCACGTCTTACTTTTATCTATACAGACAGTTTTAGGAGGTAAGTGATGACCGAATTTTATTTACAGTAGCTGCTATTCATACTCCTTCTAATATCTAGAGAAAAGGTTGATTGTTTCTTCCGCTTTGAAACTTGTACGACAAATATATGAAATACGGTTCTCGACGAATCAAGCAAAACTACTAAATCCAGTATTTAAATGGATCAAATTATGTTCGGTATAATTAACGTATTACTTTACTTATTTAGAATATAAATATTTTAGCTTGTATAATCCACCTAATGGAAGTCTAGTTTTAAAGTACACATGCACATGTAAATACGCATTTTTAACTAAATTTAAGTACTAAATTATACTTGCACAATAGTGGCAAATCCATACCTTTATAACGCAGAACGAAATATTTATCCTATTAACATTTTTACTCACTTAGTTCAACACACGTAAATAGTCAAAGCAATGTAAAACAGAACACCAGTGTAATATTAAGCTACAACTGATTCTCGTAATCATAGCGATGTCTTACTAAACAAATTTTAAACGCTATAAAATAAATATATAATAAGTGTATTACCATTCGAAACAGCTTGATATTTCTTCCTACCGCATTTAAACATTGCGACTAGTACTAAATCGCCGTTTATGCCTAACGAAACGGCACAATCTGTGATGCCGCCACGTCAGAATTCGCAAAGATTATTAACTTCAAGCAAAAGCAAATCCAACCGAGAGCATGGAATAGCTTATGAATACAAGTGTAGTAGTTTATCAATGCTAATTTGGCGCTTCCAATTAACCCATTTTTAGTTCAGGTAAAGATCCAACTGGTTTTTGCTCAAACCCGTGCGATTGCGCCCATCATACTTGGCGCTTCAATTCCTGAGATGCACTTTAGTCGAAGTTGAATGGCATGCGCTCCGCAGCAAGCCATAAACCCGTTGCAACGACGATTACTGTACGAGTCAAAAACTTGAATAATGAGAGCCGACAGTAATCGGTAGAGGAACTCCAGACGAAACGAATACCAACATACATGCGCAGACTATTTGACCAATGCCAACACCCACCAAGAAATTATACCATGGTGCTTCGGCATGGACGCTCCATTGAAGACTGAGCAAATCTGAATCCGTCTGTAGAGCTTATATTTCCACTCCCATTTCATACGTCGGCAGCCTGAAGCGCATAAGGCTGGAGTTGATACTCGCATGTTAATTCAAATGTAATCAACATTTCCAAAGCAAAGAACATTTTCCCAACCACGCACGACAATGTGCCGAACTAGCGTAGTTGCCAATATTAATATGATTCGAGTACAAAAAGCTCCGTTTGGAAAAGGTGTTCCGAATTTCATCCATTGTGAAGAAATTCCAAATACATTGCATGGTAATCGCCGGTTGATGCCCCCAGATGCGCAGATGTGAGCAATGGAAACATTTTCATGGTCCCTTGATCAGAAAGAAGAGTCGGCAAAGAGTGAAATTCATATATACAAATTTTATCATG
>LJIJ01001902.1:0-34428 GCA_001718145.1 Orchesella cincta
GGACATCGGAGCGGAGGTTTGTGTACCTAAAAAGGAAAAATTGAAGGGACGGAACTCAAGGGGTAGAGCGATACGCTGACCCCTGAGACCGTAACACTTGTGGGACAATGAGGTATCCGGTGTCTGCAATGCACGTTCACTGGAATAGACAAAAGGCAAAGCAATTGAAAATTAAATAAAATTAATTTAAAGCACCTTGTATTCTTGGCCAAATTTCAGACAGCCCAAAGCGGTGATCTCCCGTCCTGTAGTTAGTGCGAGCGTTCGTTACGGGTGATAGGTTCGCGAAGAGCGATGAAGGAACTGTAAAAATGTGAATAAGTGTGTATAGAAAACTTCAGAGAAACTGAAAACTTCAAAAGTTAAAATTTGTGCTTGTCTACTTGATTATGTATCCAAAGGATCTGAATCGTTGTTGACTGGTTAAGAAAACCTGCGTTCGAGACGTGAGTGCAACTGAAAATGAAAACGAAACGAGATAAATGAAAACGAGATAAATGGCTATAATGAGAGAAAACTACTTATAAAATAAATTTAGAAACTTTTCTCTCACTTACTTGAAATTTTCAGTGTAAAGGTGTAGCGATAATTTGTTAAAACCTGACTTTCAACTTGAATTCGAAGACAAAAGTTTTTTTGTATTCTAAAATTTTAGGGATTAATTTGAGTTTAAGATCAAAAAGATAACAGAGAACTGCAGCAGTCTTCTACAAATGAGCTTTGAACAAAACGGGTGTTGTCTCCGAAGAGTAACTGTACTTGGAAGAGAGCAAATTGTGAGTGATAATTGTAGGAAGGAAGTGAGAAAGATGTGAGTAACAAGTAAAAGTGTTGTTATTGGAAGCAACAAGTTGGTATACACAACGTGTATCCTGACTGAAAGAAATGGAAAAGGAAGTACAGGAATGGTAGCGATGTGGTGTATAGCTTGCGAAAAAGGTCTGGATGGTATACACAACGTGTGTATTCCAACTGAGAGAAATGGAGAAAGAACAAACAGAAAAGGTAGCGGTGTTGTTTGTAGCTGGAGTAAAAAGTTCAGGTTGGTACGAACACCATGTTATATTGAGAGTCTAGCTATGCTATGGGTATGTATATATGGGTTGATATGCTTGGTATCAAAGGAGCGGAGTGGACGGGAGACACGAGAGTAAAGAGTTTTTCAAGAGAGTGCAGGGAACAAGAGCCCCGTTTTATTCCACACAAGGTATATTTATAACCTTTAAATGTACATAAACGTGCTATAGCGCACAATAACGTTTTTACATTATAATTCGTTTACAGCGTGATTTCCCATGCTTGCAAGGTCGTTTTGTGTGAGTTATATAAGCAGAATCCGCAGATTCAGCGTATATAACTGCACACTTCTGCAGGAAAGAGCGTGGATCGGGGTCAGTGGTCACTTCCCCGATCCAGAATAGCTATTTTCTTAGTAACACAATGCCGGCCGACCTACAAAACATCCATGAGCAAGCTATTTTTCTCAAATCTGCAATTATTCAGCTCACCAGTCAGGGATGAATTGCGTAATAGCGTGCTGCAATGTCACGGGACATGCCATTGTCAGCACTTGCACCCGAAAATTCATGGGAAACCATGCTCAAGTGACATTGACCCAAAACTTCATCTTTGTCATTATAATATTAAATAATATGCTTACTCATCATTAAATAATAATTAACAAATAACGTCATAATAACATAATAATAACAATCTGGATCAGACTTTTGTTATTTACAGTGACTCTTCATCATCAATCTATTCATAATAAAACTACCTTAAAAATAGAAGCAAATAAACGCAATATTATTACAATATAACAACACACTCGAAGCTTATCGGCAAATTCCGTGTTTTGGGAATGCGAACTGGTACAATTCAAGATCCCCAACTCCATTTTCGCACAGAAAGCTGGTCGCTATTGCCAACATGGATAGAATCACGATATAATCAAACTAACCTGAGTCCGCCAGATATCCCCAAATTTTAAAATGTATACGGGATTGAAGCTTTTGACAAGGATGCTGTCCAATTTTTAATGATATTTTGAGAAAAGCTTGAAGCACGCGTTGAGGAGTTTTAAAATTGGGGATATCTCGCCGACTCAGGTTTAGTTTGATTATATCGCGATGACTGATTCTATCCAGTTGGCAATACGCACCAGCTTTCTGCCTTGCGAAAATGGAGTTGGATCTTGAATTGTACTAGTCGCATTCCACACGGAATTTCCGATAACTTCGATGTGCTGTTGTTATATTGTAATAATATTGCGTTTATTTCTCTATTTTTAGTAGTTTTATTAATGAATAGATTGATGATGAAGAGTCACTGTAAATAACAAAAGTCTGATCCAGATTGTTATTATTATGTTATTATGACGTTATTTGTTAATTATTATTTAATGATGAGTAAGCATATTATTTAATATTATAATGACAAAGATGAAGTTTTGGGTCAATGTCACTTGAGCATGGTTTCCCATGAATTTTCGGGTGCAAGTGCTGACAATGGCATGTCCCGTGACATTGCAGCACGCTATTACGCAATTCATCCCTGACTGGTGAGCTGAATAATTGCAGATTTGAGAAAAATAGCTTGCTCATGGATGTTTTGTAGGTCGGCCGGCATTGTGTTACTAAGAAAATAGCTATTCTGGATCGGGGAAGTGACCACTGACCCCGATCCCACGCTCTTTCCTGCAGAAGTGTGCAGTTATATACGCTGAATCTGCGGATTCTGCTTATATAACTCACACAAAACGACCTTGCAAGCATGGGAAATCACGCTGTAAACGAATTATAATGTAAAAACGTTATTGTGGCTATAGCACGTTTATGTACATTTAAAGGTTATAAATATACCTTGTGTGGAATAAAACGGGGCTCTTGTTCCCTGCACTCTCTTGAAAAACTCTTTACTCTCGTGTCTCCCGTCCACTCCGCCTCCTTTGATACCAAGCATATCAACCCATATATACATACCCATAGCATAGCTAGACTCTCAATATAACAGTATTTCTCAGTTGTAGAGTTCTTTGACAAAGCGGGTTGTTGGCGAATGAACCTTTCACGGTTTATAATATATTTAAAACGAAACATCAATGTATTTCATAAATGTTAACATTTACACTTATTAAATAACTACAATAAAACTATGATAATTAACAAAAGGGAAGTTTAACGGTTTGTTTTTTTAAATTCACAACAAACTCGAAAATTGCATAATTGCAATTGCATAAACCATCAGTTTCTCAATCCTAATTCCAGGGTGGAAAGATACCTACATTTCATCACTGTACCTTTCAATGTTTAACAAATCGTTCCTAATCTGCATCATTATCTTTCAAGATCTAAAAGATCGTTTCAAGTTATCCATGCGTCACTGCTTTGTTGCAAGTTCACGACTTCTATTTTAGCGATTTAATGAGGGGTGTGTTACGCGTACCACAATCTATGTAAATCCACGTAAACAACCTATGACTTCTACTTTATATTTATAATTATGTACCTTTAGGTATATATTAAGAACACTCGTTATGTTGTCTGTCTCTCTGTCTGTAACACACTAACTTTGGACCGTTTGACTTTTTTGAATTCTGATTTCACAGATCGATAGCTTATGTCAAATTAAGACTCCATTTCTAAGACACGTTAGCTGGGGTCAAGGAAACAACGACAAATGACAAGCTCAACTAATCTGATGCTACTAAAGCTGTGACGATACATAAACATTGCCAAGTTTAAAGGTCAAGGTCAACCATTTCAAAGGACACAATTAGGATGTAACATATCAATCGAAAGCTACATTAGAGAAAAATTAATTTTATGACATTTGTGCCAAAAAATTATGTAATTCTCCGTTCTAGTGTACATTACTACATCTGGAATTGTTGGGTTTATCTGATGCTGAATTCTATTTAAATCTACGAATGCCGTCCACATTGCAGTTTGCATAGTGCACATAAATGAAACTCCCTTCCTAACCTTTTTAAACTATCGCTTCATTTATGACATTTTTCCTGTTGCTCTGTGGCGCATATATCCTCTGGAATACCAATTAACGCACAATCTACCTACATCAATCCAATCCAATTCCAATAAATATCCAAAACTGTTATACGCCATGTAAGCAACTAACCTTCCTTATCGAACCTCATCTTTTTCACCTGCGATTCTTATCCTTATGTTGCGTTGAAAGCTTGAATGAAAGACCGTGAAGAACAAAATAACTGTTACTTTTTTATGATCAAGTCAATGACTCTATATAAATAGTAAAAGGATAAAGGTCAGTTCTAAGGTAATTTCTGTTTCAGTGCGTCAGTATCCACGTAACACCTACATACTCCAAACCTCACAAATCAAACTTCAGTTAAATTATCAATAATAATGGAACGAGTTTTACATTTGCAATATTATTCTTCGCAGTGGCAGGTAATTCTAAATTGGAATCAACATTTATATTTCAAGCATTTGTGACGAAAAGTAAAATTAAAATGATTTTATTTCAGGAGTCTCCTGCTATCGTAACAGTGACCCAAATCCTACATTTGCAGCACCAGTAAGCCTGAGATCTTCTCTGCAAACCAGTAACCGTTTACTTGTTTCAGGGGGAGCGACGAACCCATCCAGACGAGCTTTTGAAGCTATGCAGCGTCCTTTGCTGAGCCCCTATGAGAACGAACCCTGAGGGGTACTCAAAGTTGAATACCAATCCATACCTAAAACCATAGTTCATTTCATTTAATTCTTCCTATTTACAGATTTTATCAGACATTCAAGATGGACTGCGACACGTTTTGCAAACAAGAAACGATTACACTATAGCCTTCCACGGAACTGGGACAACCGCGCTACTAGGAGTTTTAGATAATTTAATTGAGCCCGGGATACAATCCTCGTGGGTGTTAACGGCCATTGGGGCAGTTTGTTTCGAATATTAGTGCTCAACGATTTGGAGCTGAAGTTGTGAAAATGGAAAAACCGTTCGGAACAAGGTTCTCTTGAGTGAAATTCAAGCTGCTTTGCAACGGCATCGTCCTCAATTATTATATTTAGCAAGTGGGGAAGCATCAACGGGTGTTTACCAGCCCCTGGAAGGTGTTGGAGAGTTGTGTCACAGGTGAGTGAGCATAGTTTGTTTCACTTTTAGGATTGAAGTTGTTAAGTAAAATTATTATACTTTTTATCGGTTAAATTCAAGGTACAACTGCTTAACTATAGCTGATGTAGTTGCAACGTTGGGCAGCAGCCCATTAACATGGATGCGAATAAAATTGATGCTGTCTACATGAACAGTCAAAAAGGTCTTTGTGGAATCGTTGGATGGCTCCTGTCTCATTTTCATCACGAGCGATGTAGTCATATAATATAATTCAATTAAAATGCAGAAGAAAAATGTGGCAAAAAGGAGATTACTTTCTATTACAATTTTAGGAATAAAATCAAACGGAGGAACAAAATTTCCAAACAGATATGAACGAGCAAGCCAAGGCTTGGTTCATAGAAAGCGCACAGTTGCATAGAGCTTACGTTCACTCCATATCACTTATGACATGTTCGGAAGGGCTTGCCAACATTGTCGATGAAGGATTTGGAGTGAACGTAAGCTCTATGCACAACTGTTCTCTTTCTATAAACCAAGCCTTGGCTTGCTCGTTCATATCAGTTTGGAAATTTTTGGGAAAAGTTGTCCTCCGTTTGATTTTATTCCTAAAATTGTAATAGAAAGTAATCTCTTTTTTTTGCCACATTTTTCTTCTGCATCTTAATTGAATTATATTATATACTACATCGCCTCGTGATGAAAAAGAGACAGGAGCCATCCCAACGATTCCCCAAAGACCTTTTTTGACTGTTCATGTAGACAGCATCAATTTTATTCGCATCCATGTTAATGGGCTGCTGCCCAACCGTTGCAACTACATCAGCTATTGTTAAGCAGTTGTACCTTGAATTTAACCGATAAAAAGTAGAATAGTTAGAATTAAAAATTTCAGTGGCTAAAACGTGCAACAAACTATGCTCACTCACCTGTGACACAACTCTCCAACACCTTCCAGGGGCTGGTAAACACCCGTTGAAGCTTCCCCACTTGCTAAATATAATAATTGAGGACGATGCCGTTGCAAAGCAGCTTGGATTTCACTCAAATAGAACCTTGTTCCAAAAGGTTTTTCCATTTTCACAACGTCAGCTCCAAATCTTTGAGCACTAACATTCGAAACAAACTGCCCCCAATGGCCGTTAACACCCACCAGGATTTTATCACCAGGCTCAATTAAATTATCTAAAACTCCTAGCAGCGCCGTTGTCCCAGTTCCGTGGAAGGCTATAGTGTAATCGTTTCTTGTTTGCAAAACGTGTCGCAGTCCATCTTGAATGTCTGATAAAATCTGTAAATAAGGAAGAATTAAATGATATAACTATGGTTTTAGGTATGGATTGGTATTGAACTTTGAGTAAATACCCTCAGAGTTCCGTTTTCATAGGGGCTCAGCAAAGGACGCTGCATAGCTTCAAAAGCCTCGTCTGGATGGGTTCGTCGCTCCCCTGAAACCAAGTAAACGCGTTACCGGTTTGCAGAGAAGATCTCAGGCTTACTGGTGCTGAAAATGTAGGATTTGGGTCACTGTTACGATAGCAGGAGACTCCTGAAATAAAATCATTTTAATTTTACTTTTCGTCACAAAATGCTTGAAATATAAATGTTGATTCCAATTTAAAATTACCTGCCACTGCGAAGAATAATATTGCAAATGTAAAAACTCTTTCCATTATTATTGATAATTTAACTGAAGTTTGATTTGTGAGGTTTGGAGTATGTAGGTGTTACGTGGATACTGACGCACTGAAACAGAAATTACCTTAGAACTGACATTTATTCCTTTTTTACTATTTATATAGAGTCATTGACTTGATCATAAAAAAGTAACAGTTATTTTGTTCTTCACGGTCTTTCATTCAAGCTTTCAACGCAACATAAGGATAAGAATCGCAGGTGAAAAAAGATGAGGTTCGATAAGGAAGGTTAGTTGCTTACATGGCGTGTAACAGTTTTGGATATTTATTGGAATTGGATTGGATTGATGTAGGTAGATTGTGCGTTAATTGGTATTCCAGAGGATATATGCGCCACAGAGCAACAGGAAAAATGTCATAAATGAAGCGATAGTTTAAAAGGTTAGAAGGGAGTTTCATTTATGTGCACTATGCAAACTGCAATGTGGACGGCATTCGTAGATTTAAATAGAATTCAGCATCAGATAAACCCAACAATTCCAGATGTAGTAATGTACCACTAGAACGAGAATTACATAATTTTTTGGCACAAATGTCATAAAATTAATTTTTCTCTAATGTAGCTTTCGATTGATATGTTACTCCTAATTGTGTCCTTTGAAAATGGTTGACTTGACCTTTAAACTTGTTCACTTCTGATTTAACTTGGCAATGTTTTATGTATCGTCACAGCTTTAGTAGCATCAGATTAGTTGAGCTTGTCATTTGTCGTTGTTTCCTTGACCCCAGCTAACGTGTCTTAGAAATGGAGTCTTAATTTGACATAAGCTATCGATCTGTGAAATCAGAATTCAAAAAATTCAAACGGTCCAAAAGTTAGTGTGTTTACAGACAGAGAGACAGACAACATAACGAGTGTTCTTAATATATACCTAAAGGTACATAATTATAATATAAAGTAGAAGTCATAGGTTGTTTACGTGGATTTACATAGATTGTGGTACGCGTAACACACCCCTCATTAAATCACTAAAATAGGAGTCCGGTGAACTTGCAACAAAGCAGTGACGCATGGATAACTTGAAACGATCTTTTAGATCTTGAAAGATAATGATGCAGATTAGGAACGATTTGTTAAACATTGAAAGGTACAGTGATGAAATGTAGGTATCTTTCCACCCTGGAATTAGGATTGAGAAACTGATGGTTTATGTCAAAACTCAATTACTGTATGGATTATGCTACTATTTGCCTGAAATTAATGTACTGTGCAGCAACTTGTTGGACAATAAATTTTAATTATTTCCTCTCTTGCGATGAAGTTGCTCGTAGTTTTAATTCAAGCGTTGCAGAAAACCTTTGTCCATTTCAGCTATGTTGGTTCAGCCCTGTGTGCGTAAAAACTGAATCAGGAGCATACTTATGCTGCAACGCACTATAGAAGACGAAGTTCATTCAGATGAGTTTGTCGTCACGCCACATTGTAATATATAGGGCAAACGTCTATATCGTTGCTTATGAGGTAAAGTAAGGTATACGTTAAATCACGACTAATTATGCAATTTTCGAGTTTGTTGTGAATTTAAAAAAACAAACCGTTAAACTTCCCTTTTGTTAATTATCATAGGTTATTGTAGTTATTTAATAAGTGTAAATGTTAACATTTATGAAATACATTGATGTTTCGTTTTAAATATATTATAAACCGTGAAAGGTTCATTCGCCAACAACCCGCTTTGTCAAAGAACTCTACAACTGAGAAATACAATATAGTTTATCGTCATCAAATCAAATTAAGCTTTGTATCTGGATTCTGGACACAATGTTTGAAACTACACCATACATGAATTTTGACTTCTGCGTTTGTGTTAACAGCACGATGGTTTGACCATTTGTAACATTTCTAACTGGACATGAAGGTTGATTTTGACTGTAAATTTTATTTGACAAAAACGCTTTGAATTACATAGTATCAACAGTTTTAATGCATGTTAAACAAGTACATTTTACCTCTAAATTATGAAAAGGGAACTAATTCCAGTTTACGATAGTTTCAAGGCGCGACACGGGGTTCTACCTTAGCTAATGTAACTAAAACCGTCCCTAATTATTCCACTAAGAAAAATATCAATGTTATAAGCACAAAAGATGCTTATAATATTAACATTCAGTTCGTTATAAATTTTTTTAAAAATTACAGTTATGTTTGCCTACAACCTATGAACCATGCTGTTTTTATTCGAATGTATGTGAAAAATGAATAAATAGATTAATTAAACTACAATCGCCAAAAACTTTTTTGATTTATTTGAAATCCTATTCGTATCGTAATCAAATGAGATTTTGATAAAAAACAATTAATATTGATTATCATGATAGCTGTTAGATGTATTGTTGCGTTATGCTGCCATATTCGACTTCGCCCGCCCGACCGGAGAAAAGTTGAGCCCTGCGATCACTCTTGCCATTCTTTTCTAGCTGTCTGAGATGCACACTTATCTCATCCCAAGCTCTGCTTTCAATACTTTACTGTTGATTTAAAAAAAAAAATACAAGACATTCAATTATCAAACTAAACTTCTTGGTCGCTTCCACGAAACGCTTAATTAACTATTATAGTTAAGTATCCCTTAACCGCATAGTGTACACGATAAGCAAGTAAGCAGAAAATCCCAGATATACCAAGTCTTCATAATAATATGCTACCTAAACGTAGTCAGCTTTCGAGCCCCTAGCTCAGGGAACATTTTTAACCTTAATTAGGAATATTTTTTAAATTCCCTAAATATGATCATTTTGTCCCACCAATTGGCGGACAGAAAGGTGCTAATCTTTGGGTAAATAATTTAACCCCTAAACAAGGGCATAAACACTGACTGCAAAAGGCATAATAAGTGGCAAATGGCACTAATGTAGAACTTTAGAGAATGGAAGACGGTTGATTGATAATTCATACAATGATTGTACTTAATCACGTTCTTTTTCTAATCTGAACCTATTTTAACTTCTTTGCTATCTTTATAAGGTGAATGTAGCTTTGTATGCAGCCATAAAACATTGTAACTTTTTTACAAAAAACTTGCTTTGTTGACCTGGTATTTTATATATAGCTAATTTCCTTCTCCACACAAAAAAAAATTTGCTAACAAGTATGAATGTCCTCCTGCCGTGTAATTTAACCAACATTAACTAAACATTTTTGGGGCACCCATATGACAATTAAGCCATATTATTATGTGTATTTTGCTAAACCTCTAACAATTCGTTTTATTTTTTCAGCTTACATGTAACTAACATTTTATAAAAGTAAAGACTGACTCCAGTGACTGCGAAAACAATTAAACATGCGAACTGTTACATCCTCTGCAATATTTTATGACTTGCGTTAATCTCTTAAATTATGTTAACAATCAACGCTTAATTATGAACAAATATCTTTATCATAAATCAGTGAGCTTAGGGACACTAAGCTGCCCAATTTTGTCTGTAAATAATTCTAACCCTAAATAGGGCATGACTATCTGAGCGAAAATGGAAATCAAACAAATGTGAACTAGAAAAAAAAGATGCACATGCAAGTTTTTCTTACAACAAAAAGTCTTTGATGAGTTAACTTTACCATAATAATACATTTAATAGAATATGTAAATTACATTTTCTACTTACGAGTCGGATATGGCTCACGCACGGTGATTCTGGCCGATTGGCTGAGACTCATGGGAGAACGTTCATTTATATGAGAAATGAACATACCTACAAATATGGGCGTGCGCGCCGCCCAAGCATTTTGCCCGAAAAAATCGAAAATGCTCATATTTTGCTGTATCCGAAGTTGCTTATGCGACTTTAACATGGGGGCAAATTCAAATTTTTAAGGGTCAGGCCTTAGCGCAGATTTTCAAAAAAATTTTCGAATTTTCAAAATTTCCGTATATTGGCTCAGGAAAATGATGAATTTGGTATAAAAACCGTTTAGGGAAGCGCCAAGAAACAGTCTAACATGAATTTGTGCACCTATTTTTGCCAACATTTTGAAAAGTCTTGCGAAATTTTTTTCAGCGATTTAAAAAAAACTACATAACTTATAGAAAAATTTTATTTTGATTTTCTAAGCCTTCTTAACGGTTCGTTTAACGTTAAAATTCATCCATTTTCTACCAAAATACAGAAATTTTGAAAATTCGAAATTTATTTTGAAAATCTGCCTAGACCTGAACCCTTAAAAAAATTTGGCATTTTCCATGTTTAAATCCCATAATGGATTCGGCGGATTTCGGGAAAACATCTGAAATTTTCGATTTTTTTCCAAACCGCCTTGGAGGCCGGCGACCACCCCATATTGTCAGTTGCCGCTAAGGGTAGCCCAAATTCTGCTGACCCGGTAGCCAGAATTCTGCTGCCCGTTTGAGGGGCTTGCAGAATACTCCTACCGGCGTAGCAGAACTATTGCCTACTGCGTACGCAGAATTCCGCCTACCTTCCAATTCGTCACTCTGCTCTGTTAAACAGGCAGGATAGCGCGAAGTTTCAAAAAAACGTTGAAGAAGCTGATATTTGTCCATTGCCAACTAATTCGGTACGCTCTTTCGACTGGAGTTGAAAGTTTTGCTCTAAACCTCTGTTCAACCGCCATGAAAAATAGGTAGGGGCTAGCAGAAAATTCTGCTACCGTTTCCTATCCTCTCCATTGTTAACGGTAGCAGAATTCTGCCTACCGGTAGCAGCTATCTCTGCTACCCAAACGCCAGCAGAATTCTGCTACCGGTAAGCAGAATTGGCTACCTACGCTGCAACTGATGTAGCGTATGTTCATATTCTCAATATAAATTGAACGATTCTACCATGAGTCTCAGCTAAATCGGCCGAATCACCTCTGACCATATCCTCCGTTAAGGTTTTCGCGACAGTCAGCCCTTGTTAATTCTACTTCATTACTCTGCTCGTAGGATTGCTGAACAACGCCCAAAGTTTTGAAGATTGCTTTAGTATATTTGCATTAAATTTAAACTAAAGTAAGAATAAAATAAACCGCAACAATTCTTTGTATTTTTTTGCTTACATGTAACCTTACATTTGTGTAATAAAGTTAATCTGAGTAGCTTGCAACTTACTTATAAATAACTATATTATGCACCCGCTCCTCTGCCATCATCATTTCTGAATATCTACTGAATCACTAAATCAGTCGAAGAAAGAAGTCAAAAGCATCTTCCAACGCGTTTCATAATTATTACTGCATTTCCCCTTGCTTGCATTACTTCACAAACAATCCACATGCGCGATCACTTTACCCAGCGAACTTCAAATCCCGGTGGAGATTTCTATACCATGCCTATTCAAACATGGAATTTAAAAATTAATTCATTAAACTTTATCCGTTCATCATTATCTTTCAATAAAATATTATACAGGTTACTTATTGAGCATATAGCCCCCTGCTCAATTTTATATGCATCTTTCCAGCCAGCGCACTTTGAAAAGTGTGGTGCCAGCCTAATCGGTCTTCCGCGGTTGGAACAAAATGCTCAAGTCCCAACCTTGGATGCACGCGCTGAAGAAACCAATTAGCGTCCGCGTGACGAGCCCCATACATTCTCCAAAACTTCATTGGGGGGGGGGGGGGGGGGGGGGGGGGGGGTGGGGACAATGTGGCAAGCCCTTCACGAAGCATGTACAAAAGTGGTAAGTGATAATGGAGTGAACATAAAAGCCCTATGTAACTCTGCGCTTTCTATGATACCAAGCCTTGGGCTGCTCGCTTCATATTCAGTTTGGAAATTTTTGGCGAAGTGTTGTCCTCCGTTGATTTTATTCTAGAATTTAATAAGGGTAATCTCATTTTTTTGCGACACTTTTCATCTTCATTTTAATTAAATTGTTTATATTATTACATCGGTTTCGGATCGCTGTATGAAAACGAGACGGGAGCACATCCCAATGATTCCACAAAAGACCTTTTTGACTGTTCATTGCTAAACAGCATCAATTTTATTTTCGCATCCATGTTAATGGGCTGCTGCCCAACCGTATGCAACTATATCAGCTATAGTTATGCAGTTGTACCTTGAATTTAACCCATAAAAAATAGAATAGTTTGAGGTAAAAATTTCAATGCTAAAAGTGAAACCAACTTTGCTCACTCACATGTGACACAACTCTCCAACACCATCCAAGGGTTGGTAAAACACCCGTTGAAGCTTCCCGCTTGCTAAATATAATAATTTAGGACGATGCCGTTTGCAAAGCAGTTTGGATTTCACTCAAATAGAACCTTGTTCCAAAAGGTTTTTCCATTTTCACAACGTCAGCTCCAAATCGTTGAGCACTAACATTCGAAAACAAACTGCCCAGTGGCCGTTTACACCACGAGTATTTTTTCACCAGGCTCAATTAAATTATCTAAAACTCCTAGCAGCGCGGTGTCCCAGTTCCATGGAAGGCTATAGTGTAATCGTTTCTCCGTTTGCAAAACGTGTCGCAGTCCATCTGAATGTCTGATAAAATCTTTAAAATATGAAAAATAAAATAAATAAACAATAATATTAATTAAAAAAATTAAATAATCTATGGCCTTAGAAAATGATTCATTTTGGAATTTAGTACTCTCAGGGTTCCGTTTCATAGGGCTTAGCAAAGGACGCTGCAAAGCTTCAAAAGCTCGCCTGGATGGGTTCGTCGCTCCCCCTGAAACAAGTAAGCGGTTGCCAGTCTGTAGAGTAGATCTCAGGCTTACTGGTGCTGAAAATATAGGATTCGGGTCAGCTGTTACGATAGCAGGAGACTCCTGAAATTAAAATTAAAATTAACCCCAATTTGCCTCAAATGCGGTGGAAGAATATAAATGTTGGCTCCAAATTTTAATCACCTGCTGCTGCAAAGAAAAATCAGTGAAAAACCAAAAAACTCTCTTCATTATTATTGATAGTAGCACGATTTGCAAACTGGGTTATGTTGGTTGTTCGTTGATGTGACACACAAGAACGAAATTAGTTGGGAACACAGTCTGTTCATTTTTACTTGTTTATAGAGTCGTCATCCAGCGTAAAAAGTGATCAGGTTCCTTAACACTTCACGGTCTTTCATTCGTTAGTTGTTAACGAGACTGCAATTAAATTAGGACTGTTAAGCGATCAAAGATGAAGAAGCTTGATTGAGATGCATTGTATTTTTGATAAGGTTCTAACGTAGGGTTATTATAGTGCTTGCATTAAGGTTTTGTAGATGTGGATAGACAGTATTCAAATTGTATAATTGCCGAGGATTCATGCGCCAAAGGTCTCCCGTGATTAGTTCCATAAATAATTATTTAGCGATAGTTAAAAAGATTAAAAAGGGAGTTGCATATTTTTGTGCAGTTTGCCAGCATTTTGACCTCATCTGGAAGTCATTGGGCGCATTTGCAATCATAAGTTGCACGTGTAGAACACGCTCATTAAAAATTTAAAATGAGATGCAGATGCACTTACAACAACGAAGTGATGCATGCATATCTTGATCCTTTTTTAAGGAAAAATAATGATGCAGTTTATGAATGTTTTTACATTATATTGTTGGGAACAATAGGGCTATTGAGGAGATTTTAGGTATCATTCAACTCCGGCATTTGGGTTGAAAAACTGATGATTTATCTAAAATAATGCAGTATGTTTACGCAATGTCGATAAAATATTCCTTTCATTTTTTATTTTCAACCAGGTATAAATCATGGTTTAAAAATATATGGAATCTATCGACTACTTCATTGCATCTAAATTTTAATTTGCGTCATTTCCTTTCTAGTGGCAGAGGCGTTTATTTAAGCTAAGTGTATTTCAACTTTATAGAACGACTCATATCATCTCAGTCATCTAGGTTCAGCCAGTCACGCGTTGTAACTACATGAGTGGGTTCTACTTACTTTGCAAAAAAACCAGAGAGGACAAGGTGAAGAAGTTTCTAGAGTCGAGTTTGTCGTCACAATGTAGTTCATAGAGGAAATGTTGATGTTGACAGCGTTACTTATACAGAAAAGGGAAGTATGTATATCCAGTTTTAAAGCAAATTATTGTGCATTTCTCTTGAGTTTGAACTATCCCATACGTCATTTGAAAAAGTTAACATCACCGTGGGTATTAATGAGAACATAGGTAAACATCAACATTGCAAAAATACACAAATGTTCCGTTTTGTAGATAGAAACGTTGACGGGTTGATTCACCGCCAACCAGTCGTGCCAAAGACCTCTACAAACAACAACTCAAAAAAAGCTACGCAAGTAGAAACTGATAATAGTTTTCATCAACTAATTAAATTCCGTAAACAGTCACCACTTTTGAAATAGTTATCATGAAGCAAACTTTACTTTGTGTGTTTCTGCTTATAGCATGTGTGCTCACATTAGTTTCAACATTTCCGGTGGCATTTGAAGGTTGATTTTTAATATTAAATTTTAAGAAATTTTTTAATTATCAGCATGTTTTCGATTGGATATTAATCAGTGAATTTTATCTCCAACTTTAGACGATGAACATTATTTGCGGCTTGCAAGACAAATAATTCAAGGGCGGGTGGCCAAAACTCCCCAACACGGTTTTTATAATTCCTCTCCCGATTTTCCCGTTAACACCAGATTCCCAAGTTATGTAAACTATTATGAAAGCCACCATAGTGCACGTCGGGTGGGTTATAAGCACTTTATGCAAGACAGGCAACAACGATTATCATAGGCTTCCAACATTATTCGCAATTCTATTTTTTGTAAATGAGATTTTTATAAAATAAATCATCATGATCATGATAAAGTTTGTGTCTGCACAGCAAGTCGATTTTTAAAACTGTAGTTTCGGATTACATTTTTTCAACGTTATAAATAAATTCTTATCTTTCAACTAAGATATTCCTACCCTTGACAGTGACCAAGAAAGCACACTTCGTCATCCATGCATACTATATTTATGGTTGGCTGAACTCTCATATTTACTGTTCTGCCGACTCAACAAAACACTTGTTCGTAAATTGAATAAAACATAACATTTTTGCTTTATACTTTTTTAACTGGATTTACCCATTATTCTCCAGCGTATGACGCTACTCATCAAGTCAGTCTGAATTCTATTCACAAATCTTTTAGCTGACGAATAAAGACAATCAACAACAAAAATTACCCTACGTCAGCACACGTTCGTCATACTCATACACATTTTCTTTCATAACAATTCACGATGAGCAAAATTAACTTGAAGTTCATTTCCACTCCATGAACTATATAGCTACTCGTGTTACTACCTAAGTAATTATCTCCGAAGTCAGCCAACCGTGAGAACTGAACAGGTTTCATCTTTTACTTACGAAGCTGCTCTATACTTAGCGGAATATAAAACTGGGGAATAGAGGAAGTGCTGCTGACGTAAAGGATCGAAATCTAGTTTCTAATAAAACTACCTTTTCTTTTATTCTAAATAAAACTTGCACATAGTCACTCATTATGAAGAATTCTACAGACGTCATCCAAATCTCAAGTTCAGATTTGATTCCGTATATTTCCTGAGATTGCAAAACTTGTCTGTCTCGCCAGACATCAACATCAACACCCCACGTCATTCTCATTTCCGCTTTTAGTATATAAACGCTACTGATTCTGAATTCTGCATCATTCAAACTCAAGAGTTCAACTGAAACACAGTGATTTTTACTATTAAAATATCAGCTACTTTGTTCTTAATATAATCCCAAAAGACCCCAACATTTGTTTTTGTGAACATTACCAAATTACTCAACTTATCATTCTCAACATGAAGCAAGTTTGTGCAATTTTATTTTTAGCAGCTTGCGTTTTCGCAACTGCTTTTGCCTTTCCAGCCGCATTTGAAGGTATGTTAATATTCCTAACTTTAAAAATACTGAAAATGTTAAAATTAAGAATTTGACATAATAATTTTAACTTTTTCATTTTAGATGAAGCCGACTATTTGCGCACAGCCCGACAAATAATCCAAGGGAGGGTTAGCAGATCGCCCCAAATGGGCTATTATGGATCCTACCCGGTTACAACTACAATAGTGGTTATGGCTATCCAAATCACGCTGGGAGACGCATGGGAAATGGCTATGAGCACTTCAATATGGTTGGCAATAACGGCTATTATCAGCAACAATATCAACCTTATCCTCACATGCAAATGGGACACTACCACGGCTAAACGAATCACACAGAATCCAATTTCGTTGTGATAAAGTGATCTCAAATAATAAGAATGTACATAAAACTGTGAATAGTTTTTGAAGAGAATTTGTATTTATTCATGAGATTTTAATAAATTTATTCATTTACTTTTTGTTTATTCAAAAACGAGTTTTCGGTAGAATTAGTGTTGTTATGCATTCCACAAACTCTTTTGGCTTCGTCACTAATCCTCACTTTTTCCCTAATAATTTCATTTCCCTCAATAAAAACGAGACTCATTCCGGACAAGTTATGCCAGTCAATATGACAGTGAAATAGCCAAACGCCGGGGTTATCTGCGACAAATCGGATCACGGCCCAGGATTTCTCTTGGACAAGCATAGTATCTCGTTTGACTCCGTTCAGAGTTAGATTTCTTAGTGGTATTCCATCTGAATCAGTGTAATTTCCATCGTGCCACTTTCCCAAGCCCACAACCCAAAAGTGATGTCCGTGCAAGTGAAACGGGTGGGATCCATTGAAAGGGTTGTTGATTATGAGTTGAACAACACTTCCAAATTTAATTTTTAGAGGAATTACTGATTGTGGGATAGGTTCCCCTTCAATAACTGTCATTAAAAGGGGTTTTGAATGCGGAATAATAAATGGGGAATTGTTAAAAGAAGCAATGCGAATGTTTTCCTTGTCTTCTTCAAAGTGAACGTTTACCGTGAACTCTTCATCAACTGGGTCGGGAGCTTGGGAGTTGTCCAAAGGTTCCAAGTCCATTTCATCCAAGTAAACCAAGGGGATTTTTGTTTTGTTTTGAGGTGGAACAATCTCTTTCCATGTGAACTTTTCTGAACTTACCAAGTCACCCTGTTGAAGAGAATTTTTATCAAAACATTGAATTATTCCAGTAACGTCTCCCATTACGGCTTTTGGATGTTTATTAATATTTTCCCCAACAAGAATAAGAGATTCTGTCCTCATATTTGCGCGTATTAAATATCTACTTCCATTTTTGGGTCCGTTTTCACCACACCGAAAAAGAAATGAATACCGCTGCCCAGATGCGATGGGTACAACGTCTGCGTAAACCTTGGGAGAATCTCTCACATCTATTCCATCCACTTCTATAGTTTGTAGGATGTGTCCATCAATTGAAAAATTGAAGGATGTCACTGCTGCAGCGTTTATCAATCGAATGCGATAGGTTTTATCAAGTGCGAGGTTAAATACAGGTCTTCTCTGTTTCTCATCGTCGCATTTGGAATTTTTTATGAATTTGCAAGGGTAGCGACCCATTCCGTTCATCAGTCCAGCGTCAGGGTAGGGAGGAACACCTATGGAAATGTTGGAGATATACCATTCTTCGTTTTCCTTTGCGGTTTGATGATACCAATCACTTAACATAATTGTGAATTCCTCGTCGTAAACAAAAGCTTCATTTTGAGCGTGAACCAAAAGTGGTCCAAAAAGTCCTTCCGTATATTGGCTAAAATGGTGGGAGTGATACCTGCACATTAATTTTGAAAAATTAATTCGAGCAAAAATCGTCTGATTTTTTTCGTCATATATATTTACCAATATGTTCCTGGAACAGGAACTTTAAATGTAAAGGTCTGCGACTGTCCTCCAGCTGGCAAAGGACACTGGCTGATTTGAGCCACTCCATCCTCAAATTGGTTGGCTTTTTGGTGTATCCCGTGCCAATGAATACTCGTATTTTGCTCGTCTTGAATGTTGTTAATCACCAAAATTTCCAGGGTATCACCTTCTCTCGCTTCTAAAACTGGGCCTGGAAACTGTCCATTGATTCCAAGAATCTTGGGCTTTTCGACTCCATCGGGGAAACCGGGGAAATAAGAGATATTAAGCGTGCTTCGTATGATTTTTGCACTTAATGGGTAAACAAAAATTACGGCTACGATTACAAATGACAAGAATTTAATGTTCATTTTCAAATACTAGAAATTATTTTGTGGGACTCGCTTTTGCCTGAGCTTTGAAGAAAACTGTAGTAATATATTTTGTAAAACCTGTGTATATATATGTGAATATTTAGCAGGAAAATGTTTTACCTTCAAGTTTTCCTTATAATTATTGTTGGTCAACGCCAAATCACGGTCAAATATTTTCTTACTAATCCATAATTTACGACGGGAGATGATACGCATGCGCGCACAAGATTGGATCAGTTACGTATGAAAACTGGTGTTGTAGAGGCCTGTTACTCGCAATATATATGCAACATAATGAAGTTGTTATCCATCGGATCAATATATTATTAATCAGATTTCATCTGCTTCTGAAGGTTTCCGTGCAATTAATGAGAAATAAGATGCAGGTAAAATAAAACGTGGCAAAGTAATTGGCGGTAATAATACAGCTAAACTTTTAATTATTAACTGAAGAAGGGGAATACTGAATGTTGGAAGAAATTGGGGAATTTCCGTGAAACTTGCCCAAAATCAACACTATTATACTTGATGAATCAAAATATTGAGTCAAAAATTGTTGTGTGTGATGCTATGGAGCAATGATGATAATGATGACTTTCTTGTTGGTTCAAGATGTTTCCGTTTCTGGATAATTTTGATATATGGACAATCAGAAACAAAAGATAGTTTCATTATTTTAAGCCTCCTTTATCATATAGAAGCAAAACTAGATATACTCATAACTTTACTAACAATATCAGATATCATGTATGCTCTTCACCAACAAAATAATAATGCAATATGATATGTACCTCTCCAATGTTGTCTACTTTCTTCATCCGTTCTGAAGAAATATACGATAAAGAAGTATCACACATTATGTTTTCTCAATACGCTGTTATGGGACATCCATCACTAGTCTATTTATAAGTACGCATTTATCCATATAGATGGTAAAATATTCGAAACGGAAGATAATTACTGTTTAATTGTTTCGAATAAAATCCATAAAAAAAAATTAAAAAAGTGAAGCAATGTCATGTCATGAAATGTCATATATTATTTTTTGTAAATTTAAATATTTGTCAAATAGGAAGGACCAAATAGCTTGAAATAGGCAGATCCAAAGAAAAGTGTTTCTCGTGAAACTAATCTAAAAAATAACGTGGCATCAACGAATTATTAAGAATCGAAAAATGATAACAGGATAAGCGTATACGTAAACATGAGAGATAAACCAATGTTTAACAAACCTATAAAGCAGGAAAATAGGAAACTTGCAACAATAAAATTGTAGCCATGATTTACAATCAGATTAACAATGAGGAAAAATTTATATATAGCACAACAAATCAATTTGACCTCTTTAAATATCAAAGGTCAAGGTGGGTCACATAGAAGAACACTGGTGTCTATGGCATTCGATTGATATTACATGCTATGGCTTACTCTTGAAAAAATAAGGGGGTTATGACCTTTCGATTCTCGATTCAAATGCAGACCTTAGCAGAATAGATTAGTGAAAACAGTATTTAAAAAAGTCAAAGCGTTCGAAAATTGTCTTGCCCCCACACACATACATCTATATACATGGACAGACGGACAATAATACCAAAACGATTAATTACCAACATGTTGCTAGTTAATAAGCAATAGTAAATGTAAATGGCCAACCAAGCACACAGAAAAATAATTCTCATAAGTCTAAATTGCACCGCTTGATGAATCTGGATACCTCCGTATGAGTAGTGCTGAAAGCTTGAAACGAGATATTCTTCCCTAATAAATGTAGTAGCTTCCAACCACATATGATTGCAATACAGGTAATATATACTCTTGTAAATATGAAGTGGCGTGAGGTACCCACGGCATGCTTATGTGAATGTAATTAATAATTCTGGTTCCTACTTGAGAAAATGATTTTTGAGAGCAATCGCAATGCTGTCGGACCTCAAAATTTCGCTTCAATTATTTCAAGAAGTTCTACAAACTGGTTTTCCTTGTTTGAGAAAGAATGGTAGTTTCCTGGAAGTTGCAATTGTTTGTACACATACCCAATGGACAGCTTCATCACCTTGCAGTTTTTCCTGTCCAGTATAAAAGCTGATGAGGTAAGTTCTAAATCACTTGAAGTAATTAGTTTTTATTTAGATGGAGGTGAACTAAAGAGCTATAGCAGCTACCAATACTGCAGCTTATATTTCTCATACCCGACATTAATCCATGAGAATATAGATGATTTACCCCGATAACCTTAACGACTGTTGCACATGCACATGCACTAATGATCAATACTTTCAGCAAATGAATTCAACCTTGAAGCTGAAGTATTGTGAAAAAATTGAAAGCAAATCAAACCTACTCTGAATGGAATAGATATTTAAGAAATGAAACACATATATTTTGTCCATTATATTATTGAGCTACCAAACTGAAAAGTTGGAATTTTCAATATCCGTTTCAAAGCCCTTTTCTTTAATTTTATATCAATTCACTACAAAGCAATGTTGAAACATAATTTATCAAGGCTAGTTTATAGCCTCATTCTGTCCCTAAAGGTCATGCTTAGCTTTTTTGTGGTATATTTATCTTTACTTGCATTTTTCATTCCATTAGCCGTTGTATTACCTTTACGCCGTATTCTTTCTCTGGCGTTTTTGGTATTTTATGGTGGAAAATATAAACTTGTTGACAGTTCAGATTCTGTGTACGCTGCGTGGAATTCGCTTGGAAACGTTTCAAACCTAACTTTATATACGTTCGTTGACGGTCCTTGTGATATCACAGAACTTAGGGAGAGAATACGCGAAAATATTCTACAACGTGATGAAAATGGAACTAAACCATACGGCAACCTTCTAAATTCATTTGTTGAAAAGTTTACATTTTTGTGTTTGACTGACTGCAGCAGCACTATTGACTTCAGCCACCACATAAAACTTTGCCCAGGAATAGAAAATTCTTCAAAAATCTATGAAGAACACGAGTTTTTCGATGTTGTAGCCAAACTTGTTGATGATGAGTGGCCGGAGGGTAAACCAAAATGGGAGATTTTGATTGCACCAAACGTGAAGAATAAGGAATGTGAAAAAACATACAGCATTGTTTATTTCAAAGTTCATCATTTCTACATGGACGGCATATCAATCCATCAGTTTCTAAGAAACTGTATTGCGGATCAACCTTCACTTCCACTCATGTTAGACCCTGTGAATCCTCCACTAACCCGAGTTCCACTTTTACACAAAACGATTTCAGCATTGCAATGCTTGCTTCTGGAGCCTTATCTAACGTTACGCAATTTTTGGAATACCACTGATCGTTTCCTCTGTGAAAAAGCAATTGGAGGGAAAATGATCGGAAGAAGCAGTAATAAAATTTCTCAGGAAACAATTCGACGCATTCGACGCTTTCATAAATGTTCTACTGAAGCAGTTTTTCACTCGGCATTTCTTGGATCTTTACAGAAAATGGCAGTTTTAAAAGGAATTCAGATTGCTCCTCAAACTATTGCTGCCAAAGTGTGTGCAAATCTTCCGTATCCTAATGAATTCCCAATAAATTTGGCATACTTCGGTCATCAACTGATAAAAACTGACTTTAAGGATCCCATCAAACGATTGAATGAAATGAATAAGTTCATTGTTTCTGTAAACCATCGTCATTATGCACTGAAATGTAGCTTGATTTTGACAAGAATTTCGGGCTGGTATCCAATGCCCGTACTCAGATATTTTGTTCAGTTTTTGAAACCTTCTTATTATCTCACCAATTTGCCTGGGCTCCGGGAGAATTTACAACTACAAGGAAACAATATAGAATTTGTTAGTGGATTTCCACCTCTTTGCAATGGCATAGGTAAGTCATCATAGTTTGCCGCCATGAAGTCAATTAAGTGTCATTTGGTGTATTTATTATTCTTTCCTCAAACTTTACCAGGATATAGTGGAGTAATGGGTTACTACCGTGGAAGATTTGCTAGTGGGTTTTTGGTCAACAAATCCGCTCTGATTGAGAATCGGGAGGATATGGATGCATGGATTTCAGAGTATGAAAACGAGATTCATTTCCTTGAAATGGCTTCGGTTGCTAAATAGAAAGTTAAAGGAATAAGCGGAAAAACTTCAAATTTTTATGAATTTCGCAAAAGTTCTAAAATCTTTGTTTTATTTTAAAATTCTTAAATATTTAGTGTTTACAATTTTTTTGAAAACAAATAAACTGAACAAAGCACATAAAATGAAACCCCTTTTCAAATTATTGTAGTAAATATTATGAAGGAAATACTAATAAACACGAATGTAATTTTCTGTGCATAACAAAACATTCCAAAATTTACATGAAAGAATTGTTTACTCAAACTTTGTATTAAATAAATAAATAAATTCGAAATAAATTATAAATAATTCGAAATAAATAATCGAATAAATTGTATTTTTTTAAATCGAAACTTTGAGTCTCAAAGTTTCGAATTTATTTATACATGCATAAAATAAAGCAGTTCCATACTACATTACCAGATACAATATTTCCAAATATGAAATAAAAACACGAGTAAGCTATACTTCCGCATCATGTATTTTTAGAGCATCCATATATTTGATTGAGTTGCTTCATTTCATCCTTCTTATGATTCAGCGCTCAATTTATTTATTTACTCTCAACCTTCTGAAGCTGAAAATGCTTCATTTCAATGACACTCACGCTATAATAAAACAACCATTATCTTCCGCTTGCCTGAGATCTCGGCAAGAAAATTATCTCACATCATGAATTAAAACTGATGGCCTGAATATGTCGTAAATAATAGTTGCTAATCAAGCATGTCCATGTGTTTTGATAACTGAACAAATCTGAGGTATTAATGAGTGTTTACATCATTATTAATGAGTCTCAGTAATTAGCATACCGGAAATCAACTCCGCATAAGAATTCGCTCTAATTATGGACTTTCGTTCACATCGTTTATAGCACGTGTGATTGATTGATGAAATGATCAAGAATTTTCATGCTGTAAATACATATATCCATTAATGAATCAGAATCACAAACTGCATATTATTATCCATTTGCAAATGTCAGGGCTAATTTTATAGTTCAAACCGGTAAAATATATACCACTCCAAGCCCCTCCAAATGAGACTGGTATGGTATGATATGATATGATAAATTATCTGGAGAAGTCGCTGGTTACCATTCTTCACATAGAATAATACAGGAAATATATTTGAATGAAACCAATAGGTAAGTTGGATGGGAGTGTAGATAGGATGTGAATATCCATTATGAAATCTCACATCGTGTCACTGCATTTTGTACCAATAAATGCTATCATATGCTTAACAAAAGCATGCTCACAACCGTTTTATAAATACTCAACGCATTCATCATCATCAACAACCGTTGTAAATAAAAAGAAGAGTCTTGTACCAATATATGTTCAGTTTCTGTTGGATTGTTGTCCAACACGTGAATCGCCAGTTTCATTCAAATTTAAATATTGACTATTTTCAAACTTGCGTTTGAGTTTGCTACATTATACATACTGCAAAAATACATATACTTCTAACATAGAATTGGATAGCAATATATTTTCAACTTATTCTAAGAAACGAATAAATATACTAAAAGTCAGCTCAGACCCTTAATAAAGCGCTGGTAATAAGCAACATGAAGCCAAGTTTCGTCGGAGTTTTAATTCTTGCAATGAGTCAGTTAGTGTTTTCGCAAAGATTTCCGTATCTGCGACGCATACTGCCTTTGAGAGTATGCAGGGCTTATCAACCTGTCGAAATTGAGGATGATATTGAGCCCTTTGCTTGTCAGCGTGAACTGGCTTTGGCTTCCAATGTGAATGATCCCGAGGCTGATAAAAGCATTGTAAAACTACCAGATTCTATCTTACATTTATTAAATTTTAGAATCAGCTTAATTTTCATTCCATATTGATTTTTGTTGAAGATTCAAATATCGGAGGAAAATGGCTATGTTATTCAAACCCACAACGTAACTACGTCCGACGGTTATATTTTGACATTATTTCGTATTTCTGGAGGAAGAAGATCTCCGGTTAGAGAAGGAAAACCAGCGGTTTTGGTATTGCATGGATGGGGAAACTCATGCGATAGCTGGATTGCTCTACCTAACGATAAAAATCTTGGTAATTAAAATATCACACATTCTTGGTTTTATTTGCATTATTTAACCATAAGTTTTCATTACCATCAGCATATCTGCTTGCGGATTCTGGGTACGATGTTTGGCTGGGATGCCATAGGGGCACTTCCTTCTCCCTTGGTCACAGGACATTGAATTCAAATACAGATGTTAATTTTTGGAATTTTAGGTATTCCCACACATTATATAATAATTTATCAAGGTTTTAGGTGTTTAAATGAACTGGACTCTAATTTTTTCGTTCAAAAGCTTCCATGAAATGGGGCTTTATGATTTCCCAGCAATGGTGGATCATGTTCGTTTGGTTTCAGGAAACGAAAAGATTTTTATCATAGCTCATTCCCAGGGTGGAGCAGCGTTCCTGGTTGCAACTTCGGAAATTCCAAACATGAATGAAAAAATACGAGCAGCTTATCTCATGGCACCTGCTGCATATCTAGGTGAGTAATTTTGAAAGTTGAAACAATCCCTTATTTATCCCATAGCGTTGCATAAATTGATTTATAATTATTTGTTTTTAACTAGGTGGTGTTTATGAACCTGTGATTTCATCTTTAATACCAATTGTTGGTACGCCTATTGAGGTGAGGAAATCAAATTTACCATTTCCTTTTTAATCGGTTTTGTTTGTTGATAAAACTTTTTGTATTTAACAGAGCCGATTGTACAATTTACTCGGAGGATCGTTTTCGGTCCGAGACACGTCACGTTTTACTACAGCGCTTGGTATCAGAAGGGCTGATATATGTCAACCTAAGGCATTAAGATGTGGAATTTGTGATGTGTATACACTTGCCCCCTATTATTTTAACAATGCGCAGACAAATTATGTATGATATAAAAAGTAATTTTTGTACGAGACTCCATGTGAATCCTAAAAGTATTTTATTCGTGTTTTTATTTTTTGTCATTCGTTACAGACAAATTTACCAAGAATGATTGCAAAATTGTTGGATACTGGCACTCTCCGCTCGTTGTTTCATGCTGCACAAAATGCTCGCTCTTGCACTTTTCGACAATATGACTTCGGAGTTATGGAGAATCTGAGGAGATACAGAGCCACTGTACCTCCCAGCTATAATCTGAGCCAGATTCAGGCTCCTGTGCATATTTTTTGGGGAGAACAAGATGGCGTGATAACTCCTCCGGTATGTAATTGGATAACTCATACCCATTAGTACGATTTTATGTTTGTTTGAAACAGAAACCAACACTTACTACGAGTTTTGCCAACTACCCTGTTTTTAGGATATACAAAGACTCGCAAATGATCTTTCACCAACCGCTCTACGTGCCGTTATACGAGTGAATGATGACACCTTTCAACATCTGGATTATCTTGTTGCACGTGATGCTAGGGTTTTGTTGTATGAACCGTTACTTACGATGATGAACGAATTTGTGGATGCTGGATCAGTAACCAACAAATAGAATACAGGAGGAAAATAAATTTTTAAGCTTGGATATGCGTTTATAATTCTCAGTTGATCACAAAAGTTTTGAGAAGTTAAGCAGAATGGTGTCTGCTTTTTGTAAAGTATTTTTAACTTATTGTACGTAGTATGAAAACTTGTATATTAGTTTGTAAATTATTCACAAATTATTTATTTGTATTATTGGGTTGAAACTCAACAGGTCTGACCAAGCCGGCTATGCTAATAGTTTTAAAATTCAGCATGCGTGATTTCATAGTAGAAGGTTCTGCAGGGATTTTATCATTACACGAACATTCTCGAATTCATATTCATCATCAGTTGAACCACCTTGCTGGCCTAATTTACTTTTCATGTTTATCATGAATTTATAATCTCCTTGTCTCACCCCGGTTCACTACTGGATTGGTGTTGGTAAGTGAAGTGCTTGGTGTATTTCATTTTGATTTTTTCCTTCAAGCGTGTCAGTATACAAGTGTGTAAATCACACGTTTTAGTATCATGAACTTCACTAATTAGTGATGAGTTTCCTATCAAACTACCAGAACAAAAAGGAGTTGTTTACCTATTTCATGTTTGAAGGAGATCAGCCATTTCCTGTTAATTAGCAATTGCAGATTTTCTCAATCAAAATATTTTTTTAGTAAATAAATCAGCATTAAATGGATTAAATACGTGTCAAAATATGAGTTCAGTTATTTCAATAATGGTTTTATTTCATTTCCGCCTCATGTCATGTATAATGAATTGAATAGAAAATTCTTTGAGGATTTGTACACATAATGGGCGTTCAGTCAATATGTGACTTTTTCAAGTTCAAGACATGTGAGAATTTTTCACAAAGTTTTAATTAGTTATAAAATAGGTAATAAACGAAGCTAGCATGTGTTTACGCAGTCATAATGAGATAAGTTAAGTCATTAAAAGCAACCAAACGCTTCCGATTACGTTTTGATACACAAATATTTCATAAGGTTACAGAAACAATAGCAGATTTCATCTGAAATCAAAATAAATGTTGAGAATGGGTGGCCCAGTGATACTGCAAACTTAAAGATGAAATCTCATGCCATGTATTTATATCATTTCTATGAAAAAACTTGAACTTTATTGGTTTTTAATGGTCAATAAGGAAGCGGAATACGTGTAATGTTAAAAAAACACCAATATCGATGAGCTTGTGGGAGTAATCATCATAAATACAACTTCGTCTCATCTCAAAATTTAACGTCTCTTTTAACCTCTGAACATTAATGATATTCCGCAAGTACAACCATACAACATTTGAGTCCTTTTTTGAAGCTTATATAAACAACAATAACGACTTGAGATTTAATTTAGTTATCTTTAAAGTCTGCTCTGAAATGCAGAAGAAATTTTCTTGGTTAAAAATTGTTTCCATTTTACGTATTTGTGCTAAACGACGTCATGAAACCCCTTAGTACGCATTTCATTATCATCATTTGCGTTTGCAAATTAGTTACGACTCAAACACTTTCGTCGTTACAACTAGAGTTGTTCATTCTATGTAGTTAAAATGGCCAAAATATGTATGTAAATATGTGGTTAAAAAAGCCAAAATATGTAGTTAAATATGTAGTAAAAATCGCAAAAAATGTGGAAAACTTGATTTTTAAAATTAGTTTTCGAAAAAATTAACTTTCTTTTACGTTTCACGGGAGGTTTCTAACATAAATCGACCCTAAATATAATGTTTTAGAACATAAACGCAAAGTTCCATAGTTCAAGACTAAAAAATTGAGTTTTTTTTAATGCAAAGATGAAAAATCATGAAAAAAAGGCCAAAATTAACAAAACAACGGTCAAAATCAGGGAAAATGGCAAAATATGTAATTACATATGTAATATGTAAGAAAACATCAAAATATGTAAAATATGTAATTTCAACATGGGCTTAAAATGCTCCACTTGTGACCAAACATACTCATACAAAGTTTGACTTCGGTTCGATAACGCTAGAAAAATATGTATTTACATACGATAAACAACTCTAGTTACAACGTCCACCCCCATTTCGAGTCTGCGAGCAGTATGAGCCCATACCAATAAACGAGACTACCAGTCCCACAACATGTTTAAGGGAATTGGCATCCGCTTCAAACGTACATGATCCAGATGCTGAGAAATCCATTGTGAGCATAGAGGAGCAAACAAAAAAAGATTCAAAATTTTTTTTACTTATAAATCTTTACTTGTTCTAATATTTTTATGCAGATTCAAATTTCAGTTGAAAATGGGTATACAATTCAATCATACAATGTGACCACTTCAGATGGCTATATCTTATCTATGTTTCGTATACCCGGGAGTAAAACATCTCCAGTTAGGAATGGAAAACCGTCCGTTTTGCTATTGCATGGATGGGAAAACTCATGTGAAGTTTGGTTTGCATTACCCAACAATAAAAACCTTGGTAAGTTTACTATTTTTTGTTTAGGCATATTGCATTTTTGAATAACAAAATTGCATTTTTTGTATTTGCAAGCATATATGCTGGTTGATGCTGGATACGATGTATGGCTTGGATGCTTCAGAGGTTCCTCTTTCTCACTTGGGCACACGAATTTAAATTCAAATACGGATTTAACTTACTGGGATTTCAGGTAAATACTGTTTCCAATTTTACTTATTTACCACAGATTTAGGTTTTTATATCGAATCTCGTTTCAAATAGTTTTCATGAAATGGGTCTATATGATTTTCCAACCATGGTCGATCAAGTTTGCACGGTGTCCGACAACGAAAAGATTTTTGTTATAGGTCATTCCCAGGGTGCAGCAACTTTTTTGGTAGCTACCTCGGAGATTCCCATTATGAATGAAAAAATTCATGCAGCCTACCTTCTCGCACCCGCTGCATACTTCGGTAGACCATTTATCAGATCACATTCTTAAGCACATCTTTTTATGGCCACTTAAAAAATACAGCTTGTTAATTTTTATTTTAAGGAGGCGCTTTTCAGCCATTAATGCTGGCTACAATGCAAATTACCAAAACTCCTGCTGAAGTATATTATTATTAAAATAGAAAACATAAATTGAAACTACCCGTTTTTTTTGGTAACGTTATTTTCATTTTGTGGTTGAAATAGAATTTTATATACGACTTGGTTCGCAGACGCATCCAAGTCAGAAATCCTGTATCAATTACAGCGCTAGGGATTGAGCTGTATGAGCTCTGTCAGCCAAGAGCTGTGCGATGTGGCCTTTGTGATTTAACTGGGCTGGTTTTCATACTTTCAACCCTGCACAGATGAATTATGTGCGTTATCAAATTAGGAATTATTTTTATGTTTGATTTTTGGCTGATATTCATTAAATTTGAATTTCTTAGACAAACCTGCCCAGGATGCTTTCAAAATAAATAATATTAGAACTCTACGATCCTGGTTTCATTTTGGTCAAAATGGGCGCTCCTGCAGTTTTCGATACTATGATCGAGGCACTGTGGAAAATTTGAGACGATACGGGCAGGCGGAACCTCCATCATACAATTTGACAGCAATTAGAGTTCCTGTGTACATATTTTGGGGAGAGCAGGATGCGTTGATAACACCTCCCGTACGTTTTTGCTTATAAATTACAAAATAATTTTTAAGTTTTTAAGATATTTATTTTGAACTGAGTAGGATATACAAAGACTCGCAAGTAAGCTGTCACCAGCAACCCTCCGTGGAGTGTATAGGGTGAATGACGACACCTTCAATCATTACGATTTTGTGGTTGCACGAGATGCCAATGTATTAGTGTATAAACCGTTGATAGAACTGATGAACGGGTTTGTCAATGGGGATTCAACATCGAAATAAAAGAAATTACGGGAGAAAAACTTAAAGGATTTTTATAAGAAGTGTTTTAAGCAGTTTCTTATTTATTAATTTACACATAATATCCATAATAATTTATTCAGATTCTCCAAATAGGAAATAAAACGGTTTTCTCAGACATCATCCTTGTCTTGATTGTGAGCTCAATTTATTTATTCTCAATCTCATCAATATCATCATTTCAATGTCGCATTAGCTATAATAAAACGTTCATTTCCGTTTGCTTGAGATTTTGACAACCTTGAATGCCACATAATTAATAAAACTCAGGGCATTAAATGCCGCTAAAAATATTTGCTAATTAAGAATTTCAGTTCTTTCAAATGAATAAGTCAATAATAATGAGGATAACTATTATCAAAGCGTTGCGAAAATCAGCTTGCTGCGGAAGGATAAAAAAATACGAACAATCACACAAGAATTCACTGCAATTACGGAAATAAGTGTAATTGACTGATCAAATGATTAAGAATCTTTAAATAAATGCAATTTTAAATAAACAAAACCTTCAATGAATGAATTCATCATCCTTCGCAAATATTCAGACTACAACTCTGTTTTATAAATCAAACGGATGAAGTTAATAACAAATCTAAACTGGTTTATTATTCGTCGCATAAATAATCTTCCCAAACTAGTAAATGCTCATCATATTGGAATTTTATTTTACTTTATAATTTCTTCACTTTCGACAAAATAAAATAAGTAATCTTGCTGTTATTACTCTATCAGATCACGAACTTCGGAAGTCGTTTAGATTACATAAAACCTTTGGGTGTGGAGTTGAGAATCATTATTTTAATTAATTGAAAAAATTCCAATTTTTCATTGCTGCAGCTAACTGCTTGTTAGTATATTCTAAATGGAGAAAAAATGAAGTGTGACCATCAAAAGATATCCGCATGTGAATTTCCAGTATGGAAATCTCATATCATCTCACTGCTCTCTCTACACGTTTATAACTGCCAGCTTTACTAAGCAAATTTATGCTTACAACCTTGTCAGAAAGATTCAACATATTCATCATCATCACAACAGTAAAAAGAGTCTTTCCAAGGTATCTCTTACAGTTTCGTATGGGATGTTGCCCATAACGGAAGTCACCAGCGTTTCGTTCATTCGACGACTGCTCATTAAAAGTGAAAATGTGACTAGCTAACAATTTTCAAATTTGCGTTTAAAGTTGGAAATATTTTAAATCTGGTGAAAACAGATATTTGTAAAAAGTTGAGTAACCATGCATTTATAACAGCAGTGTAAAGCAACATGAAACCAAGTTTGGTAGGAGTCGTGATTTTGGGTGTGTGCCAGTTGGCTTCTTCACAAAGATTTTCCTTATTACAACGCATACTGCCTTTGAGAGTATGCAGAACACATCAACCCCTCCAAATTAATGATACTATTGACCCATTCGCTTGTCAGCGAGAACTGGTTGCGGCTTCCAATGTGAAGGATCCTGAGGCTGATAAAAGCATTGTAATGCACCAAACTCTACTTGAAAATCGCAAATTTGAAATTCCCAAATTTAGTTATCAACTTTGGTACAAATTTCATATTGTTTTTGTTGAAGATTCAAATATCAGAGGAAAATGGGTATACAATTCAATCCCACAATGTAACTACTTCCGATGGGTACATTTTGACAATATTTCGTATTTCTGGGGGAAGAAGATCTCCACCTAGGGAAGGGAAACCAGCGGTTTTAGTATTGCATGGATGGGGAAACTCATGCGATAGCTGGATTGCTCTGCCCAACGATAAAAATCTTGGTATTTAAAAAAATTAAAATATTCATATTCTTTTTTGCATAAACTATAAGTCTGATTTATTTGCAGCATATCTGCTTGCGGATACCGGGTACGATGTTTGGCTAGGATGCCATAGGGGAACTTCTTTCTCCCTTGGCCACACGACCTTGAATTCAAATACGGATATTGGTTTCTGGGATTTCAGGTATTTTATTTCATTTTCAAAGAAATCTCTGCTATCAAAATTTTCAAAAATCCAAAATGTTTAAATGAACTGAATTCTGATGTTTTGTTCAAAAAAAGTTTCCATGAAATGGGACTTTATGATTTTCCAGCAATGGTAGATCATGTTCTTTTGACTTCCGGAAACGAGAAGATTTTTGTCATTGCTCATTCGCAGGGAGCAATTGCATTCCTGGTTGCAGCTTCAGAAATTCCGAGCATAAACAAAAAAATACGAGCAGCTTATCTCATGGCACCTGGTGCGTACCTTGGTGAGTAATTAAAATATTGCCAGCTTTTACAATCCCATACTTTTTGAAGGCGAATAATAAACATTTGATTATATTAGGAAGCTCGTATGAGCCATTTACTTCGGCATTGTTGCCAATTCTTGGGATTCCAATTGTAGTGAGTAAACCGATTTACCATTTCATTCATACTAATGTAAAGATATGTTCTGGTTGTTACAAAATCATTTGCTCTTCAACAGGGTCGCTTGCACAATTTACTCGGAGGACGGTTTTCGCTTCGAGACACGTCAATTTTGACTAGCGCGCTTGGTATTGGAAGGCTTGCCATATGTCAGCCGAAAGCAATAAGATGCGGAATTTGTGATGTGTATACATTAGCTCCTTACTATTTTAACCGTGCACAGACGAATTATGTAAGTTATGGTTAATAACAGTTTCATACCACTCATTGTAATTTTGTTGTTTTTGAACGTAATTTTATTCCTTCTGTTAATTCTTTACAGACAAATTTACCAAGAATGATTGCAAAATTATTGGATACAGTCACGTTCCGTTCTTTAATTCATTTTGCACAAAATGCTCGCTCTTGTACTTTTCGGCAATATGATTTTGGAATTATAGAGAATTTAAGTAGATATCGAGCCGCTGAACCACCTGGCTATAATCTGACAAGGGAACTAAGGTAAGCATCAGTGACCGATTTTCTTGAAATTTGTTTTAATCATTGGTGAAAATATCAGCTGCTGTGATCGCCATCCACCTGAGGTGGAGCACTTTGAAACTTCCCGGTTTCCGCTAATTTCAATGGGTTATCGCTTTGGCGCAGATTGGATGATGCTACTCTGCACGATGCGCGCGTAGCTGTGAGCAGTGTTGCTCGCTCCTCTCTGCTCGCTGGAATACAGTACTGCTTGCAGCTAGTCAGCTGATAGCTAAGCGGACGTTGAGCGCAGCTTGCAGTCTTATTGCACGGTCTGTGCAAAGCGACAAACACATTTAAATTAAAAGAACCGGGAAGTTTCAAAGCGCTCCACCTCAGGTGGATGGTGATCACAGCAGCTGATATTTTCACGAATGATTATTTACGTGCACAGTTTTAAGTATCTTGGTGTTGACATTGATAGTAATTTGAAGTATGAAAAGCATCAAAAAAGAGTTGAGGGTAAACTGAATGCAGCCCTGTCAAAAATGTACTCCCTGAGACGACACTTCTCTGAGAAAGTACTTAAAATTTGTGTATCTACGTATTTAATTGGAATTGTTGAATATGCACTAATTATTTGGGGTGTAGAAAAAGGAGAAGCGCTGGTAAAATTACAAAATAAAATAAATAGATTTTTATTGTGTTATTATAATAACTTGTTATTCAAAAAATCAAACAAAAAACAGTGTGATTTGAATGTAAGTGACTATCTTATAAGATTAGACTTACTCACTTTCAATGAGGGAATGGTACTTGCTGTAATTAAATTTGTGTGTAAGATGCGAAACAGAAATATGTTCAAAGAATGGTTTGTAACAGGTAGCCGCACGGTTGATAATAGTTTTAGCAGATTTATTGTACCAAGACCTGAGAAAGCACTGTTCAAACGGTCTTTGCAATATTACGCATGTACCACTTGGAACATCTACTTGAAAGATTTATGTTTGAATGATACTGATAATATAGATAGTTTAGTAGAAAAATGTAAAACAATTTTTTAGAAATAGAAAAGAAGAATTTATTTAAATACTTTTTGACAAATTATATATTATGTAACTGACTAGGCTTGTTTTTTGTTGACCTGACTTTGTATATGGAATAACTATAGCAGTAATTTTTTTCTTCTTTTGCTGAAATGGTGTTAGGGTTGGAAGAACAATCTTGTATTTATTGAGCTGTAACACTGAAATAAAAGTATTCAATCTATTCTATCTATTCTATGATAGG